>CM031241.1:89141424-89421424 GCA_018340775.1 Taxus wallichiana var. yunnanensis | reverse complement strand
AACTAAGTAAGAAAATTATCAATTTGATGGTAGCATTTGGCTATAAAAAGCTATACAAATTTATCCTCCACTTTATAGCAAAATTGTTCCACAACGGATTTAGAGGGAAAAAGTTGGATAAACATAGAGTATTTTAGTTAATTTAAGTAATCAACTAGCTTTCAATTCAAACGTAGCATATAAAGTTTCATAATAATTATTTTAAGAAATTAAGTGGTTTTCAATTCAAACATGGCATATAAAGTTTCATAAAAGATGTGGAAAGGGATTTAAATTTCATTATTGATATTTTGAAATGCCTGCGTTTTCTTAACTACACAGATGGTTTAGCCTCTTAATTATGTATAGAATTACTAGTAATATTTTTTGAGGGGTTTAATAATAAGCATCACTAGTTAATTTCTATTTGGTGTTATTTGTTTTTGTGCTAGTCTATTTATGTGGAGGATCGACAAAGAACCAAGTTAACAAGAATAAACATGTTCATATCCTTAAGTAGAGGAGTTTGAGTCGAGGCGAACTACTCAACTCCCTTGTGCCATACAATACAATGACAAAGATCCCGCCATGGAATTAAACTAACTTGATTTTTTATTAAAAATTATTTGATGTCTTAACACGTGAAGTTTGAAAATATATTAATTTACCATATAACATTGCATGATGGTTAGACAAAAAGTAGTTGGGAATGATTAGTTTCCTTTATGCATGATAATTTTTGCATCATAGTGCCTTGTGATGGTGAATTTTGTAGTTGATAGGGGACACTTATGATTTGTGTTATCGTTTGGGTGTTATTTGAGGATCACAGGAACCTCTTTTGGGATTAAACGTGTCTTCTCGAATTAGGGTTGTGTAAACCAATAAACTTGATCTTAGATAACCTAAAAGATATTAGAGGGTTACTTGAACCTTTAAGAAACCGAGGGTTGGGAATTATGATTTGGTTTGGTGTATAATCTAATTTTGTGTGGATGATTGGTCATCATTGCATCTATGTCAAAATGAAATATTTCCTTTAAATTAAAATCACCCATGTGTGCAACTTGAGTTATGCGAATTTAATGTTTTTCTAAATGAAGAATGAAGAAAATAATTTTGAGAAAGTTGATCCGAAAAAAACATTTTGTAATTTGCATTTGCGTGATGATAGGGGCAGATGTGATGTTATGGAGGCGAAGGAATGCATCGATAGGAATTCTTGATGGTGCACTAGGGTGGATATTGTTCGAGAAATTAGGATACGCTTTCTTATCGCTTGCCTAATGTGTTTTTTCTGTTGGTAACAATCCTCTTTGTTTGGGCAACGGCAATGTGAACTATGATAGGCACATGAGTGTGAATATTTATATACCAAATCCTTTGAAGTAATAAATTCCAATGAAATGAGCATTGATTAGATGAGTGTGTCAGACCTCCTCCTTCTCTGCCCGAATTGGAATTATCAGAAGAAATGGTGAACGAAACAACGAGTTTGATACGATCCTAAGCCAACTTTATTTTAGAGTTGCACATGATATTGCGCTTGGGAAATATCCCAAACTCTTCTTCAAGGTTAATTAGTTTTAATACTCTTCTTTTCATATTAATTTGTGTTTACGGATCGCTAAATGCTCCTTATTATCTATCTCAGGTGGCTGTGTATTTGTGGCTCATCTCAACCATTGGAGGTTGGTTTGATTTCCTCTCACTAAACCCAACAACAAAAGAATCCAATAACTTATAGGGGCACAAAAGGGATTTGAACGGCCGCCCGGATTCAATTGGACTCACTGGGGTGGGAATAAAAATGTTCGGCCGTATGCATCCTGATGAGCCCCTATTAATTTGAAATAGATAAGGAAAGCTCGCATTGTTGGGGTTGTTTAAATAATACCAAGTTATGGTTTTTGAAAAATAATCAATCATTCATGTGTGCATGCAAGCGAGTTTCCGATCCAATTATTTTATTTTGTTTGGGTTGCCTATTATCTATCATCCTCTTGGTTTGTCTTAATTGATTACGATGACACTAACCATTACCCTGTTTGGATCGAGATTTCTATTTCTATATTCAATCAGTCATAGGATTGATGTCCAATTTCAATTACTCTTCAAGTTGAACGGAATATAAGAGACTATTTCCCTTTCTTCACCCTTAGTCATTCAAAATTGAACTTAATTTCCTGTTCAAACTATTTGTTTGTCTTGAATTTCTCACGTGTCAATTGCAATCAAGTGTATTGCTTGTAAATTATTTTCGGGAAGTTTTACTTGTTCAATAAATTTGTATTTTAATATAATTATTTCTATTAAACATTGCTCGAACTTAATTGAAGTTTTATTGTTAACGTTTGAAATATCAAGGAATTTAGGCCATAGTTTCCTGTCAGAGACATTTAAATCCGCTTCAGATACAGATACATATCCATATCAATCAATTTGTATATAGTAAAATAAAGAGATATTAGGGTTACAAATTTATCTCCACGTGTAGGGCCGATTTAACCAATAATTGCACTGATTTTAGGACGGCTATTAGCGAGAGCTTTGTTTAGCGCAGTTATTCATAACGTTGTATTTATTTAACTATGAGAGTACATAACACCAATCAATATTTTTGTGTTCCCCTGCCAAAAGTGAAAGTGTACTGATGGATGATGTTGTTATGAATAAAAAAATTAATTTTCTACATGTAAATCCATTGTCACAAATGAATGAATCAATACATAGAAGCTACTATTATTTGTTTACAATAAATTTGAATTCAGATTTAAATTCAGGGGACACATCTATCCTTGTGTTCGAGTTTGAATGAATCTAACAAGGGAGCATTCATTTCGTATTTGTTCTTAAATTGTTGGGCATTTCGCCATTGAATCTTCTGCTCAATTTTTTGTTTCGCTATCTTAAAATTTCTCACTGCCATTTACTCAACTGCGCAGTTGGTGTTGTGTTGTTATCTGGAATGGTGATGAGTAGAAGCAGGTATGTTTTGTGGGAGAAGAAGAAGATGAATTCTGAAGCGGTAATGGTGATTAATGATCCCACATGCGTGGAGTGAGAAGTAGGAAAGGGGAAGAATGGCGTATAAAATGGAGGAGATGGGGAGTGGGGAGGCATACTTACCTGGGCGGGGTCAATCGGTGATCAAAAAGGCCGATGGCCTAGGGAGGGCACCTTCATTGCACTAGGAAGGGGCACTGCCTAGCATCTCCCTTTGTGGAGAGTGCACGTCATAATTTGTGCCAGCGGAGGCTCGCGTTCGCGCGGCCTCCACAAAGTCAAACACTAAATCAATGCCTGAGCCTGAACAAAGAGCAGACGAGGAATTGATTTTCCCTCGTACGAAATTTCTAATTAGCAGTTTTTAATCGATTCAACGATGCGATTCCTGAGGTCTGAGAAAAATAGCGAGCACAGCATTGGATGGATGGAAAAGAATGGTGAGAAGCCCAAATGTTTATTTAAGTAATTTATTCCTTAAATTTTAATTTACGGAGAAATTTTTTGACAGTTAGCAGGATGCAACGGTTCAGATTCAATTGGTCAGTTTTAATGGTCTACGAGGGTTGTGTGCTCTTTTTTTCCTACTGTTAATGACAATGTTTCGTCTGAGTAACAGACTTCACAGCATTGCTAATAAACGATGGCTGGCTTTGCTTTTGGATAATCCGTTCCTGCGTCGTAAAGGGAAATTGACGGCACCCTAAAGTAGAAATTTATTAATCAGTTTTGAGTCGAGCAATTTTCTTTAAGACGACGGAAAGCGTTATAACTAAGTAGGAGGAGGGTAAGCCTTACTGCAACTAAGTAGGAAAATTATCAATTTGATGGTAGCATTTGGCTATAAAAGCTATACAAATTTATCCTCCACTTTCTAGCAAAATTGTTCCACAACGGATTTAGAGGGAAAAAGTTGGATAAACATAGAGTATTTTAGTTAATTTAATTAATCAACTAGCTTTAGCTTTCACTTCAAACGTAGCATATGAAGTTTCATAATAGTTATTTTAAGAAATTAAGCGGTTTTCAATTCAAACATAGCATATAAAGTTTCATAAAAAGATGTGGAAAGGGATTTAAATTTCATTATTGATATTGTGAAATGTCAGCTTTTTCTTGACTACATGGATGGTTTTGCCTCTTAATTACCTATAGAATTATTAGTAATATTTTTTGAGGGTTTAATACTAAGCATCACTAGTTAATTTCTATTTGGTGTTATTTGTTTTTGTGCTAGTCTATTTATGTGGAGGATCGATAAAGAACCAAGTTAACAAGAATACCCATGTTCATATCCTTAAGTAGAGGAGTTTGAGTCGAGGCGAACTACTCAACTCCCTTGTGCCATACAATACAATGACAAGGATTTGGTTTAGTGTATGATCTAATTTTGTGTGGATGATTGGTCATCATTGCATCTATCAAAATACACTGTTTTAGCACTCGTGGCTTTGATGAAAGTTGATATGGTAGCACCTTAAAAGGATGTGATCTTATCCCAACTATTTTAGAAAGTTGTGCCTTTTTCCAAGGTAAGATAACCGATTTTGTAACCTCTTATTGAAGAATGCCTTGTAGTTGATAAATCCTTCGTGTACAAATTTTATAGAAGACCTTGGGAAAATATGATCAACACCCCAAATCTTCGACTCTCACGAGTTGCCACTTCCAATAAGGAGATATTTTCAACACAAAGCTAAGGTTATCTTTAAGACATTTGGAATCTTGATGATTTGCATACTTAAGCAAATGGATTTTGTTCTTTTGTGGATATACAGGAGCAAAACATGGATAGTTCGAGGGTAGGATTGGTTATTGAATAATTTTTGGTGGGAGATCAACAAGATAGATTGGACTTTGCCGGATCCTTGAGAAACTTCACAACAAATGGAGAACTCAATAACATAAGGCTTGAAAATAGTTAAAACATTCCTTGTAATCTAAGGTGTGCATCAAATGGAGGCCCGGACATGCACTTTTTCACACAATCTTTGAGATTCTAGCACGAAGGCTCGAGTTAGAGACCCAATAAAACATCAAAATCTAAGATCAATCACGCTGAGGTACACCCAGGGAAACTTACAAACAATCTCTGTCGAACAAATGAAAGAAAAATGATTTTAAATCGTTATTTCATTCCCAAATGAAAGCTCTTCCAATGAAATTGTAGATGCCACTAAACTATCACAAGGATTGAGATCTCCTGTGATTCAAAGAGATTTTGATACAAGATTGCAATAGGAACAAGAAAAACTACTTGCAGACATTAAAGTGAAATAAACACAAAATTTGCCAGAGATTTAACACGAATTAACTCAAAGTTTATCAGATTCATCAGCAGGGGAGAGTTATTTAAACAATCTCAGAGCTTGTTGATGGCTATACACTTGTAACCAACTCAACATGAATGAAAATCTAACACAGAGGAAGTTAACCTGGTTTCTCGAAAGTTTTCTCAGAGGATGAGCTTTTCTCAAAATTTTCTCGTGAAAATGAACTCCCGACCTTTTGCAAGAGTAATCTCATTGCATTTATAATACACCCTTTACATCCAATTTCCCCCAAAAGAGGAATATTCGAAGCACCTTTGTTGCACATATCGGATCATGATTTGCAAAAAGTGACATTTAGCAGATTCGCAAAAGGTTGCCAGGTGTTTTCAAAAAAGGTGAATCATTGCAAATATTTGCATCATTGTTCTAACTGGAGGCATATTCTTCACCCTTGGCGCCTGCAGCACCTTTTCCCCTCAAAAGAGAAGAATATTCGAGGGACCTTTGCTTGTTACCAATTTGTTTTAGACATAGACATTTAACAAATTCAGATCCGAAATCTTCGGGTTGACCAACTGTGAACAAATCACGTTTCTTGGGCCAACTCACGGACTATGATGCCATGCCACAACTTTTTTTCTTCCTTTAATCATTTTGATTATGTCATACGAAAATCCCCTTTTAATCATTTTTGGAGCCTCCGCATAGTTTGGACTTGACAGGTCATCCCTTTTGCTCTCAAGGCAACGTCCTTTTCACCTTTTTACGCCTGCACTTTCATCATTTCATCCTTTTTCCCTCCTTTTCCTCTGAAATTTTACTCTGTAACTTCTGGATCTGGCATTTTACGTTTTTGCATGAGCCCGAGCAAAAATCCACTTCAAGAGTACTTCAGATTTACAAATTGAGCTCTGAATTGAACAATTATACTTTTAGGACCCAAACGACACAAATTTGCCAAAAATTTGATGAAGAATGATGCAAAAATGCATCTCCAAACATCAGCTGGAGCTTCGGTGGTGGCAAAATCAAATGAAATGCACAACTACTATGTTGATCCCCGTTTCAACTATTAATTTTCCCTCCACATGGAAAAATGTGATTGAAAGCAGTGCAGGGGCACCTTTTGACATTTTATAATTTTCGGAAAAAGGTAAAATGTCAACATTTTTCTCCACCCCTCTGCCCTCAGAAAATGGGCTTGACACGTGTCCCAATGTGGGTCATAACGGACCTGCGCTTTAACTTACAATTTTATCCCTATCTTCCAAAGAGGAAACAGTTCCATATTTTCCCCGTGGGCCCGCTCCTCCATTTCCCCACCTGCTACGTGTCTTAATGGCGCATTTTGAGATGGTCCCGAAAGGTAGAGACCCTAAACAAGTGCGGTCCCTCCACGTGTCCCAGGCCCCTTTAGGAAGTTGCGTGAAAAGTCTAAGTACGGGAAGGCCCAACGGAAGCCTCCACATGGACATGTTTTGGTTTGAAATGAGCCTTGGAATTTTTAAAGTCCCCAACAGAGCCGCATTCAACCAAAAAGGGCCACGTTTCAACTAATGTCGAGAATCTCATAATTACGATTGGAAACTGCACCGTCAAAGTTCAAAATGCAGGAGAGCCACCATTTGACCCCGGGGACATAAAACATAATAGAGGCCGCAAACTAAGGGATCTTCAAATCCCGATGGGGCGAGACAAATTCGAGCACCAACAAAACCATTCTATGGAAATTAGCATTAGGATCCTAATTGCACTTATAGTGCTCAACAGTGACACCATTTAATACATGCAATTTTTTTGGTGGAATTAAGAATGTATGATGGATTGGATAAATAAAGTCAAAATGTATTTAGAGGTCACCTATTGTTTTCCCTAAGTCATGATCATATGCATATGTATCACTACACATAGAAATGTTCTATCATTCTATATTGCATTGTTGCATGTAGTTATATGTTGGCTTGTTCCATCCACATGGATTCTTCCTTGCTCTATCATTTTTCTACATCTAGTACCTTTGTGGAAGGGTAGGGCCACTCTTAATGGATGAGAGGTGTGCAGAGGACCCGAAAGGCTCTGTGGTTGGAGGAAGATCTCTCCAATTATGTTCCCCCTCTTCATTTCCTATATGGTCCTTCAACAACAATGATGACCTTTAGAGCTATAATGGATTTTTTATGAAAACTTATTTGTAATCGACTAACTTAGATAGAGGACTATGTTTTTGAATATTTTATTGTTCCTTGGAAAGGTCTAATCATGTAGTAGTAGTGATATTGTAAACATTGTAAACTAACTAATCAATTAGGATTATGAAATTATTATATTTGTATAATACCTTGCATTATATTATTGTCAATATAAAAAGAAGTTGGTATATGTTGCTTAATACATATTTAGACACTCTCGCATATATAATTGTAAATGAAAGAAATATTTTATTTCAATTTATTATACTTAACCACTTCCTATGAATTGTGTATGTAGTGCTTATTACATATTTTTAGACAATCTTGAATTCGATTTATTATACTTAACCACTTCTTATGAAGATTGCTTATAGGTATGAAGTATTTAGATATCATTGATCTAATATATTTTGATGTGTTGTATTTATTCACTTTAATGTAGGCACATACTCTACTCTTAGAATGAATTGTGTAATCTCTTTTGATATGAACATGTAATGGAATTTGCATTGACAAAATGTATTGCACTTCTTATTAGTTGTAGTATTCATTATAAAACATGGTGGAATTTGGAATAGTTAAGAAATATTAAATATCTTAAATGCATCCCCTTTCTTAAGTGATAGAGATAATGGTTTAGCCTTCTAATTCAGTATAAAACTAGTAGTAATACATTTTAAGGGGTTTAATAGTAGTCACCCACTTATAATTCGGGACTAGTTAATTGCTTGGTGTAATTTGCTTTGGTGCTAGTGTATTTATGGGGAGGATCAATAAATGTCAAAATTTAATAAGAATACACATGTTCGTATCTTTAAGTAGATGATCTTGAGTAGAGACGAACTAGAAAGCTCTCTTGTGCCACCCAATACATTGACAAACATCAATCGGGAAAAAATGAAATTGATTTTGTATTAACATTGTCTTATAGTTTTAGCATGTGAAGTTTGTAGATATATTCATTTTTCATGTAGCTTTGGAAATTGGTCGTAAGAAAATTACTTAGAAACAATAAGTTTCATTTTTATGTGATAATGGTTGCATGGTAGTGCCTTGTAATAATGAATTGCGTAGGTGATAGGGACACGTACGAGTTGTGTTATCATGTGGGCTCTTATAGTCATGTATCAAAGGCCCCTATTTTTGGATTGAACATGTCTTCTCAAATTGGGGTCGTGCAAACCCATAAACTTGATTTTGGATAAGCTAAAGGCATTGTGTGGATTTTTGAACCTTGAGGATGTTAGAGTAGGATTTATTTTCCTCGCTTTATTTGTATTATCCTACTCGAGATATTCCATCTCACTTGGAGTTTCCCTATGTTTATGGGATATGTTGGTTACACACATCAACAACTACACACGTGTTTTCCTTTTAGGTTCACTTTGTCATCACCTTTTTTTTTTACGTATTTTCATCTTTAGTTTCCACGCTCCATCATATTTTTGTCATTCTACGCTTTGTCTAGTCCTTTAGCGCATTTCTACTACAATATTCATGGATATCATGTACGCATCTCTACCTATTTTATGTTACCAATTTTTTCGCTCGCCAACATAAAGTGGTGACAAATGTAGTCACAAAATCATGCACTTTAGACACTATTTAGTCCCGGTCTCATACTACTATTTAGAAGGTTTTTGAGTGAAGAAAGTACTAATCAACCCCCATCTTTTGGCCATATTATTTTATTTTCTTTCATCATTCCCAACCTCTTACACCCACATGCCTAGTCATCTTTCATCTAGTTATTGCTCGCTACTTCATAAAGTGCGTTTGGCACAAGAGCACCTAGGGCAAATGATGCACACACACACCAGAACTACATTTGGGTCCGAAATGTAGTGCAACACTCAGTTAGTAAGCCCACTGTTGTGACAACTGGGGTCAGCCCGACCCATTCATTTTCATTCTTCTTTTTTTGGGTTTTGATACTTCTTATGGTCTCTTGCAGGTCTTTCGATGATCTTATATTATCAATGAAATTTGGCGCAGTGCACCAAATTTGATGTGACACACAAAGAGGGTTTCAAACCATCTACCAAACCTGTAAAACTCGGTTCCAGACCTTTTACATAGACCAGGGTGTCCATTTTGTAGACCATATCACCCATAGTGCCCCAGTCCTTCTCTGGCGCCTTAGTCTAAAGAATCAGTCCAAATCCATCATTTTCGAGACCTTTGCATAATCGTTCCTGTTTCCAAATTATCCTGTTCACTTTGCGACACAGTTCAGATCTGCCTCTGAATCAGCTAAGTCACTTCCATACTTCTCTTGCATACTATGGTTTCTACTTTTATTAGGTTAGTTGCTTGGGTTATTCTCCGTACTTATTTATTACATTCATTTATTGTATTTACATGTCGTTCTAGATTAGATTAACTACATATCCCCTTATTTTAGTTAATCATTAGTGTCAAAATTTGAGCAAGAGATCCCTATATAAACACAACATACACACTATTCTAAGGGTGGACTATCTACTATCAAGGGCTAGTTATCTACTAAGGCAAGGGACTGCATTTGGGCATCATTACATCACATGTTACATAGGAAGGGTTGTATTCATTTTATTCCATCCACCATTTTCATTTTACATCTATCTATTGCCCCTATTTCTGTGTCATTGGCACTAGGGCACCCTAGGAACATAATTGCACACACAAACACACAAAACTACATTGGGTCTAGAATGTATTGCAACACTTAGTTGTAAGTCCACCATTGTGGCAGCTAAGGTCAATCTAACCCCTTCATATGCATCTTTATTTTTTAGGGATTTGATGCTTTGTATGGGGTTTTGCAGGTAGATCTTCATTACAGGTTTATGGCGACACCAACGAGGTTACTACGACAATCACGCAACAAAGATTGAGACATTACAAAGATCTAACGACACTTCTAGATTCAGGTCCTGAGTTGTTTTATAGACTAGAGCACCCATACTACGAGACTATGGCACCTACAAGTGCCCTGATCTTCTTCTAGGTGCCCCAATCTAGTCAAATATTCATCTACTACAATTTCCTGGGTTGTACCATCATACTCTGTTTCGTTCGCACATCATCTTATTCGGTCTGAACTTCATCAAGGTAATTCATATTTAGGTTAGTACCTTATCCCTCCTATTTCAATTATTTAATTTCATTTAAATATCAAATAAAATTTCTTAGCATTCATATTTTAGTTCATATCAGCTATTTCATTGTTGTTACTAGTTTAGATTAACTTAGAATAGAGAATTTTCATATTTTAGTTAATCATTTTGGTGAATCCGACGTCTTTCACGCTTAGGATCCTCATTTTTTCTCTATCACGGGTCAAGCTTCTTTATCTAATTTATTTAGGAGATACCCTAATTCTCGGGATTTTTGCAAAAATCCTTAGACAACAAGTATTATGATGACAATACGCCACCACACAAACTAAGTCCTATGCTCGCCTATCTATTTAACGACCCTAGTGAGTCTCCATCTAATCAGCCCCTATTGGACTCAATTTAAGCTTTACTTTCTTTGTTTCAAGACAACTTCACGGCTATGGAATCCACGATCACATCTCTTAAATATAAAATCCAATAGCTTAAGGACGCTTCTCAAGCTCATGTTTGTTCTCCCTCTACATATCATCTTCAATCTATGTCCACTACATGTCATATAGTTGAACCCCAGGTCATGTCATTTCCTGAGCCTCTCATATTTTAGCGTAATACTAAGAAACATGACATTCTTACTGCGCTCCTTAGTCATCAATTGATCACTTTACCGCCTACTCATTACTATCCTCCTTATTGGCTACCAAAGTATCAAGGTCATCCATATTGTAATTATCATCGAATCAATGGACATAATGACAATGATTATTATGCTTTAAAACATAGATTCAAACATCTTGAGTGTCAAGGGTTCATCTCATTCACTACCCAACATCATGTTACATCTCAATGGGATCCTAAGTCAGCTCCTACATCTAATGAGCATCACCATACTACTTCTCATGCACCTTCTTCAGATAGTCAAGAGTCGCTTAAACAACCATCTACGACATCACCAAGTCAACATCAACACCAACCTCTCAAAATTAGTTCACTACCTCCTCCTACTCCGTCATCTACAACATTACCAAATCAAAACAAGTCATCACTTATTAAGTTTTTCTCTAAATCACGTCCTCTTACTAAGTCATCTATTGTATTACCAATTCAAACTACGTAAGAGGATGATCTCACTCATCCTTCCTCAAAGGTATTTGCAACATCATTAGGCTATACTCCTCAACTACCTCCTAAAGTTAAGCTTGTTATTCCAACATCCGCTATAGACCCTACATATGTTGATGATTGGGACCCGAATGAAGCTTACTATGATGATGAACCATTGGATGGTCACACTCCTCTATCACCTCCATGTCCATCACTTTTGTTAAGGAAACTACTCCTTATATTGATCCACTTAGTGTCTTTTGACTAGACTTCCATCACATACACACTTGGGGCATAACATTCACACTCCCCCCATTCTAGCATACTTACATAGTACTACATCACACTCTTAACATTTATGCATACATCATCGTAGTTTCATCTCATATCTCATCTTTGCATTCCCATACATCAATCTCCTAACATACACATACTCATTCGTACTTTAGTGTCGTCATTACCGATGACACACTCTTGTGCTTCGGTTCACACTTGACTGTTGAGGGCTTACTACACATGAACCCCACACACTACACTATAGACACCACACATTACAGTTTCACACATTCTACATTCAATCTTTTGTATGTCTATACATCATACATCATACATCATACATCATACTAGTCTTCATCATACTCATCTAGCATTGCATCCTACATATTATACGCTCTTAGACACATTACACATATTACATTCACTACTATATACACTACACATCGCATCACATGATCATTTATTATCATCACACATACTACATCATCTTTCTACGTGTTCCATTCACTACCCTATGACGCACTTTAGTTCCTCGGTCCATACTTGACTACCGATGGTTTACAAATCAAATGGACCTTACATTCATCACATGTTTATCATTCGACCTTTCATCATGCAACATTTCTAGGATAGTGACACACACTATAGGCTAAATCATCACTTACTCTATCATCTTGTAGTGGTATACGCTTTAGGCTACATCACCACTCCCTACTATTCATCTTGTAGTGACATACACTATAGGCTACCTCGTCAATCCTATCTTCTTGTATCGATATACGATTTAGGGATAAATTATCACTCATACATTTATTTGTCTTGATATACGCTTAGGCTATAAATTTCAGGCACATCTTTTCTATATGTCGCATATCATCATCACTACGCATACATACTCATCACAACGTGCTAGACACAACACACACTATTCGACCATTTCCCGATGATGCACTCTCATTTACGGTTCATTCTTAACTACTGGGGGAAACCAAATGAATCTCATTACATACATTTCCATTCACTCGGGGCACATGGCTCCTATCATCCCATCTTGCATTCCATTCCATCCATCCACAACATACTACATATTATGGTTGCTTTTACTCTTGCTTAATTTTGCTTGTTCATGGTCACTTTATTACACATACTAGTTAGATTACTTGTATGTCATTTATCTATATCATCCACACATGTGCATTCATGTCTTATTCTAGTTGTGATCATAGATATAGGGCTCTTACACGCAACACGGATGCTCGCTTCTATCCTTCCTACACTTGTCGTTGGGGGCATCCACATTCATCTCTTCCAAGTGTTATTGTTTCATTTTGTACTTAACACTTTACATTACTTGGTTATACACGTTTTTGACATACTAGTTATCTTTCTAACATGCTAATGGGTGCTTCATGTGCATTATTTGTTATGCAGGGATATTTACTTCCATACTTGTTTGTTACATTGTATGCTATTGTTTTGTGGGCATTGCCCTTTGTTTGGTGTGCACATTTGTTTGTTGTATGCGGCCATGATGTCCTTACATGTCTTGTGACATCGTGAGTGATGTCCCATTTTGCATCTTGCTTTATGTGGCTTAATTTTCCTGTTGCATGTTTACATTATTACTTTTTACAACATTGTTTTCCTAGTTTATACATTATTTTCTATATGCATGTTTGTTTGTACTAACACTTTTCTTTTGCTAGCCTTCTTGTTTGTGCATGCCTTGGTTTCTACCAAGCGTTTTACCTTCCCCTGCAGGTATAGTTTCAGCGTGCATACATGCGGGTGGTCCTCTTTTAGGGATGCATTCTCCTATCAATGACGTCACATGCATTCCCAAAGGAGGGAGCATCATTTGGGGTTTACATACTAACACAATGCATTTACACTGGTTCAGTTCAGTGCACTTTCTAGCCTTGGCATTGTGGGTTACATACAACAAGTGGGTTCGAGACAGTCTATGAACCCCATACGCAAATGGATTTTATAAGAGGTGGTAGTCCTTAGCATTCTAAGAAGTAATTACAAGTTGGAGGATACAACAGAATTCCTCCTTATACTTCTTTAGCCAACGACGTTAGATCGCCCAAGAAACTAGGATGTACAGAGATCTCTTCACACATTCGGGAAGCAGTGGTTAAAGGTTGGAGGATACAGTGAAATTCCTCCCTATACTTCTTCACTTATGGCATTAGCTCACCCAAAAACTCCGGCAGTATATGATATCCTTTTACACTCTCTTTATCGATATGGATCAAGTGCACATGTTCCATTTACACTTTTTCATTTGTGTATTTTACATTCACATGTTTTTACATACATGTTTCTTTTATATTGTGCTTTTACACACACACACACACACATATTTGACTACTTGATCATTTTCTCCTTTCAAGTCTGGTCATATGAGAAATAAGCAGTCAAATGGGGGAAATGAAAACAATGACAACGACATCAAAAACAACACTTCACAGCAACACACACCATACTAACCATGTAGGTACATCATACACATCAGAAACTACACACGCGTTTCCTCGCTAGCTTCACTCTCATCACTTATTTTGTGCTTTTTCCTCTTTAGTTTCCATCATCTTTTTGTCATTCCACACTTTTTGTCTAGTCCATCAACACATTTTATACTACAAACTTTATGGACATTAGGTACACATATTTATCTACTTTATGTTACCGATATTTCCAAAAACCAACATAAAGTGGAGGGAAAATGTAGTCACAAAATCATGCACTTTAGATATTATTTAATCTCGATCTCATACTACTATTCAGAAGGTTTTTTAGTGAATAAAGTACTAATTAACCCCCGTATTTTGTCCATCTTACTTTGTTTTCTTTCGTCATTCCAGACCTCTTGCACCCACATGGCCAATCAACTTTTGTCATTTCACGTAATTTTAGTCTTGAATGGGGCACCCATGGGTGCCACTGCCTGGTCTCACCAGGGGCACCCCATCCTTTTTTAACTTTCCCACCACTTTTTGGGCACTTTCTAGTCTTTTTGAAAAACATTATCTTTTTGTGGTCTTCCCATTTCAAGGTTAATTACAAAATTAGATCAAGAGAACCCTATAAATATAAAGTTATGAGACCATAATGAGGGACCAAACACTAGTCACTACTATCATCCACCTAGAGTTGCATCCATTTAGAGATCATTTGCATCCATTAGCTCCATCACAAGGACAAGGTTGGTTCATCTACATCACATAAGCATAGGGGGAGGGATTCTATTCTATTCCATGCACCATTCTACTACATTCTACATCTAGTTATTGCTCACTACTTCACAAAGTGTGACTGACACAAGAGCACCTAGGGCACATGATGCACACACACACCAAAACTACATTTGGGTTTGAAATGTAGTGTAATGCTCAGTTAGTAAGCCCACTTGTTGTGGCAGTTGAGGTCAGTCTAACCCATTCATTTACATTCTTATTTTTTAAGGTTTTTATACTTATTGTGGTCTCTTATAGGTCTTACTTTCATCTTGGATTATTAACGACACCTGGTGCAGTGCAAAAAATATGATGAGACAAACATAGAGGGTTTCGGACTACATACCACACTGTGAAACTCAGTTTTAGACCTTTTTCATGGACTATGACACCTATTTTGTAGACCAGAGCGCACGTAGGTGCCCCAGTCCTTCTCCAGGTGCTTCAGTCCATCCAGATAACTCAAATCCATTCATTTTGGGACCTCTGCGCATTCATTCGTATTTACGGATTATTCTATGACACGATCCAACGAGTTCCTCTAATCGGTTGAGTTCATTCTAACTCTTCTTGCACTCTAGGGTTTTGTATTTTCATCTTCATAATTGCTTGGGTTTTTTTACATAGTCATTTACTTTGCATTTTTCTATTGTATTTACATGTCGTTCTAGATTAGATTAACTATTATTATCCCACATATTAGTTAATTTTAGTTAATCATATTTTATGTTAGCCAAAGGAAGGAGAAACAAGTAAGATCAACAAGCCACTTCCCTTTTATACTCTCTAATCATTGGTAATCATCTCGTGCATAAGTTTATGATAGATTATGGAGCTAATATTTCTATTATGCCTAAGAAAATTGTTGATTTGTTAGGCATAGAGTACACAAAAATCACTAATGGGGTTGTCTAACTAGATGGTACCATTGTTAGTACAATAGGGATCATTAGGAATCCGAACCTTACCCTTCATGCACGTCCAAGTATTTTAATCTTGCAATACATTTCGATCATTGATCTTCCTCCCTATTTTCCATATGCCTTTCCGGAGAGACTTTACTAAAAAAATGGGGAGATATTTATCTTTAGATTGGTTACATGTGCTTTTAGGACTATATATGGGATAAAGGTAACCATCATAGCCAAACCTATTTCTAAATATCATATTGAACCATATATGCCTACTCTTACTAACATGAATTGTACCATGCATGACCAAGAGGAAGATGATGTTCTTCATAAGGCTCTTATATCCTTAGAGTTAGTTCCAAACATCTTTCCTTATTATTAGGAAAATGAATACTATGAGTTTGATCCATATGATTGTATGGAAGAAGCAAGTCTAGGTACTTATTCTATATATGAGGAATGTTATACATAATCTTATGAATTCACAATAAGATCTTGAGGCGGCACAAAATCTTTATTTTGATGGCTCAAGAATAAGGAAATGGTGTTGGTGCTAGTGTTATAATGGTCACTCCTAAAAAAGAGAGACATTTTTTTGCATTTAGAATTCAATTCAATTGTACCTATGATGTAGTTGAATATGAAGCATTGATCTAAGGTATCTAGTTAACACCAAGGAGGGGAATCATAGTGTTACAAGTGTTTAAATATAGTGAACTCATCATACATCATATTAGAGCTCAAAGTGTGGCCAAGAAAAACTTAATAAAATCCTAAAAAATAGAGTGTGGGACTTAGTCGAGGGTTTTGATGCTTCCACGATCCAAGTGATACCAAGAGTGCAAAATAAAGATATGTATAGGTTGAAAAAGGGTTGTTCACAATATGATATACCTCAAGACATCATGAAGGATGAGGATGAACATGTCAAGCTCTTGTTAAGGCTGCGATTCTATATAACACAACCAGTTGGAAAGTGTTTGATAATGAAAAACAAATTGTCAATATTCTATAAGAAAGGCAAAATTTTCAACTAAAAGTCAGTCAAAGTTGTAAGATAAATACGAGACCAAATCATCTAGATAAAAACGAAAAAGTTTCAAAAGGAATGGTCACCTTAGAGATCATATTTAACATAGATGAACATCTCAAAATAAAATGATGAATATGAATACCAAATAGGAAAATTATGAACAAGTGACATGTCAAAGGAAAATCTCTTTAACCTTGGAAAGGTATGTAGCAATTCTAAAAAATTAAATTTTATCAACCTTTGTAGAGAATATGATGATGTATTTGCATAGAGTTACGAGAATCTTATTTACCAAGACTTAGTCGTGTGTGCTAGCACATCACTTAGACTAATGTCCAAGAGCTCACCCAAAGTGTATGTAACCTACTACGTCCCTCTTTATAAGGTCATGCAAGATGTATAGTTAGTATAAACCTTTGCACAACATAAGATAGAAGACAAAATAGGTAGCTCTCAACACATATATCAATAATAAGATCTTGACCATTCATTCATTAACATAAATATCTAACAAGATCTGGACTCCAATTACACCACGTGTATCCTGCTAGCTTTGGAAATCCATACAAAATTATCAATGACAAACACAAGTATTTACATACACCAAGTGCATTGAGCACTCATACATACACAAATCACTCTCCAACTCGGATCTCTAGATATAAAACAACATGATAACCATAATCATCATCATAATAAGTATTTCTCATACAAGGGCATGTGACACACATATATAAGATAAGAACTTGTCCTTCACCTCTTACATGATTTATTTATAACAAAAAAACTCCCTAATTATAAATTGCATGCCTCTAAAATTCTGCTTTAATCCCCACTCGTGTTATAAATAGCTCGAACTTCTCCATGCATGCATCCTATAATTAGCTCTATCCATGCATAGTCTTTGTCCATCTGCATGTGCTTTAACGTTGTTTTTTTTTCCAATTATATCTTTTCCTTGATTAACACACCATCCCTACTTTTCCTATTTTTATCCATATAAAATTATCCATTACAAACACAAGTATTTACATACACCAAGTGCATTACGCACTCATACAAACACAAACTACTCTTGACTCAAATCTCTAGATACAAAACAACATGATAACCATAATCATAATCATCATAAGTCTCTCTCATACAAGGGAATGCAACACATATATAAACAGTGAGAACTTTTCATTCACCTCTTACATGCTTTAGTTCTAACAATAGACTCCCTAATTATAGCCAACATGCCTCTAAATTTTTCTTTAATCCCCACTCCACGAGCTTGGCCTTATCCATGCTTGCATCCTATAATTAGCTATGTCCATGTATAGTCCTTGTCCATGCTACACATGCTTTAACACTAATTTTGTCTAATTATAGCTTTATCTTGCTTAACATGCCATCTTTTCTTTTCCTATTTTTAGCCCATTCTAAAATTTGGCTAACTCTTATAATTATGCTCATGTGTGTGTACCTTCATGCCATGTTGTCTTTCCATCTCCTACGCGCACCTTATTGACTTATACTTGTATCTTTTCCCTATCCTCACACATACTCTTGTGCGTATCTTCATAGCTCTTTGACACTTCTTCATGATTCAGGTGTACCCATCTCTCGCGTGCGGTCTTAAACCTCCACGTGTGGCCTATACTTATCCATATTCTCATCCCCCAAAAAAACCATCAAGTTCACTCTCAATGGTTTGCAAACATTTAGATCTATTTAATTACAACATTGTGTCTATCTTTGCATCATAGGATATACATAACTTTTAGATATGGTGGGACAAGTGCTAACCATGGAACAAACTCTAGCAGATAATTTTAGGATTTTCTTTTCTTTTTTTTTTTCCCATACTCTCTAGACATTTTTCAATAGTTTACCCCGCTTTTAATTACTCAAATCTGGTGATCAATCTAAAAATATAAGCCTATAAATAGGCTTTATTTTTGTAACTATCGAGATCATGTTCTCATATATATTTTCAAAGATGTAGTTAGATATAATTTTATTTGAGTTTAGTTTCATTCTTTTATTTCAAAGTTTTCATAAATTCATGCAAATTATGAGGTTTTGTACCATGACACTATAAAATAAAGAATCTTATTATAAAATATATATTGATACTAGTGGATCAATGAAGACAACAATTTTTGAGATTCCAATCAGTTTTGTGGGTTTTGAGTTATCATTTTATTGCCAATTCACGTCTTGATGCCTAAACAAAAATATCTTTTAATTATTAAGTAAAGTTTACAATTCTAATATAAATTGATTTTTGCGAGAATAAAGATGTTGAGCTATGTTGATCATAATTTCATTAGTTTATATTTCTTGTGTTTAAATTTATGGATATGCTTTGCAATATTACGGAGTTTAGGTGATTTAGAAATGTTAGCAAGTGGAAATTATTTTGTCTATGTTTATAATATAGTTTTTGGAAAAATTGTTAGGTTGATTAAAACTTTGATATATGCTTTGTGAATGAACTATTAGTTATTTGCTTAGATGATGTAGAATTATTATAAATATTGAGAATAATATTGCAAAATCCAAGGTGGTGTTAGAAAAAGCATCAAACACACTCTCAATGGCTTCCAAACATTTGGATCTATTTCATTACAACATTGTGTCTCTCTTTATGGATGTATTATTTACACAATTCTTACATCTAGTAGGAAAATAACTAACCATGGAACAATTTGATTTCTTCTTACATTAATTTATGATTATTTTTTAATATCACATGAAAATATCACTTTTAGCATCTAGCATAGGGATGCATGAATTCATCCTTACCACATCAATAAAATTAGAGAAAGCCAAAAGTATCAAGCTATTTTTTGGAGGTGTGCTCTTAAATTTTATCAAGGCTATCCAAAAAGGTGAAGATACATGCAAGCCTCTAATTATAAATATAGTGGCAGTGGATAAAAACTATAAGATATTCCAATAAGCTCAAAGTCTAAGTTTACACTCAGCTTACTGAGATTATCTTTTCATGTAAACTCATATGGCCAATTTTGGGATTTTATTTGTCTACATTATCCATACTTTCTACATGCACTAGTTTTTCACAATTATGATTATTCAAACTAGGTGGTTAATAAAAAATAGAGGATCTTATAAATAGGCTATATATTTGTAAATATGAGATCTTTTTCTCATATATATTTTCAAATATGTAGTTATATGTGTTGGGGTTAACACAAGGTTGTACAAATAATATATCTGATCTAAGCATACATGCAATAAAAATAGATATTCTACCAAAATAAATATACAAAACAAGAGATATAAATCAACACTAGATTTAACATGGTTCACCCAGTGTGGGCTACATCCACCAAGAAACAAGCCAATCTATTATCTAAAGCTTTCAGAAGATATACAATTAAGATTTACAATCTTCCACACCTCTCAGATATATAATACTTTCTTTCTCTCAAGCTTCTCCTTCTTCTCCAAGAATTCTCTATCTCATAATTATTCTCATAATAATCATCAATTCTTACAATCCTTACTTCTAAACCCTAGATTTCATGCTTGTATAGACATATACAAACTTAGGGCACTTAGCCATGCAATTGCAATCAATAAATTTGCTTTAATACTAAAATCAGATCTAATTCCCGTGAGTTAAATAAAACACCTACACACAGGTAACTGACGCCGGTTAGCCCTAACCGATATCGGTTCCTACTTTCTTTACTAATGTCGATCCCTTCATAATTGATATCGGTCCCTTCAAACCGATGTCGGTTACTATGTTTTCTAGCAAGTTTAATATAACATGCTAAACTGAAGTAATTGAGCTCCACAACTTAACAATCTCCCACTTGGAGATAAATTACTGCACTATACCTGTATAAATGTCATTATTAGATCCTTTCCTTAGCTTTGTTTCTTCCTCTTCAAGTCTCAAACTCAAAGACCAACAAAATTGGAGTGTAGCTCCAACTTCTCTTTTACTAATGACTTCGTTAGCATATCCGCAGGGTTTTTACTCATATGAATCTTCTCCAGTTTCAGCTGCCCATCCTCCAATACCTTGTCATATGAAGTGATACCTCAACTGAATGTGTTTCGTTCTAGAATGAAACAATGAGTTCTTTACCAAATTAATTACACTCGATTGTCACTGAATAATTTGCAATCATCTTGCTCCTTTCCCAAATCTTCCATGAACCTACTCATCCATATCATCTCTTTGCTAGCCTTTGTAGCTGCAACATACTCTTCCTCTGTAGTAGAAAAAACCAACATCTTTTACAATCTCGAAATCCAACTAATTGTCGTCCCACCTACTGTGAAAATATATCTAGTAGTGCTCCTTCTACTATCCATATCTCCAACCATATCTGAATATACATAGCCACATAAAGAAATATTTAAACCTCCATAACATAATTACATGCTAGATGTCCCTCTCAAATACCTGAGTATCCATTGGATTGCTTTCCAATGCTCTTTACCTGGATTGGCCATAAATCTACTCACAACTCCCACTTGCTGTGCAATGTCTAGTCTAGTACAAACCATAACATACATGAGACTCCCAATTCTTTAAAGCATATGGTACTTGTGTCATGTATTTGACCTCCTCATGTGATGAAGGACACTGATCTTTTCTCAATTTGAAGTGTCCAACCATATGTGTACTTACAGGTTTTGAATCTTGCATGTTAAACCTTTCTAACACCTTATTGATATAAGCCTCCTGAGACAAATACAATTTCTTGTTCTTCTGTCTCTGTGTATTTGCATGCCAAGGATTATTTTTGCAGCTCCTAAATCCTTCATAGCAAAATGTGTGAGCTAGCTTTCCCTTAAGCTCACCAATGTCCTGCATACTAGATCCTACAATAAGCATATCATCCACATACAATAACAAAATAATATAGCTCCCATTTTCAAGCTTCTTGAAATAAACACAATGATCAAATTCACATCTCAAGTAACCATGCTCATGCATGAAACTATCAAACCTCATATACCATTTCCTTGGAGCTTGCTTGAGCCCATATAGGATCTTTTTCAACCTACACACTAATTTCTCCTTACCCTTGACTTCATACCCAAGCGGTTGTTGCATATAAATCTCTTCATCCAAATCACCATGAAGGAAAGCCATCTTCACATCTAGTTGATCTAAATATAAATCATGTACTACTGTAACTAAACTCAATACAATACGTATGGAAGTCATTTTAACAACGGAGAAAATATTTCACCAAAGTCAATACTTGTTTTCTGTGCAAATCCCTTTACTACAAGCCTTTCCTTGTACCTTTTTTGTCCACCCTCTTCTTCCTTGATCCTATAAACCCATTTTTTCGCAATGTCCTCTTACTCTTTGAAACTTAACCAAATCCCAAGTCTGGTTTTGTTCCAAGGATTCCATCTCCTCATCCATGTCATGCTCCCACTTTGAACATGGGTCTCATCATGCATTGCTTCTTCAAAAATTTTGGTTCACCATTATTAGTCAATAATAAATAAGATAGAGAAGGTGTAAATCTTTCTGGAGGTTTACTTACCCTTTATGACCTTCTCACAGAAGTTTGGGGTACCGAGGCTCATTCTGGACCTCCTAGACATTTGTTTCCAATTCTAATAGTGACCGACGCCGGTCACCTATAACCAACACCGGTTCGCTAACCGATGCCGGTTTGGATCTTTTATAACCGATACCAATTTAGATGAGTGATGCGGTCGAGGTCAGTCAACCACACCGATTCTTGTGTAACCTGTATGGTATTATTTTTAAATTTGAGAGTTCATTTTCATTCACAAAATTCTCAACCGGTTCATCCTTGGGTACAAAAATTTGATCCCTGTACATTCTCTTTTCATTCCATTCAATGTCACGACTCCTAATAATTTTAGAATTCTCTAAATCCCAAAAATGGAATCTGAAATCACCAGATCCATAACTAATGAAAGTGCATCTCTTGGATTTTGCATCCAATTTTTATATTTTCTTATCAATATGCACAAAATATTCTAACCAAAAAAATTAAGAAAAGAAAGATCTACCTCTTTTTCTATCCAAGATTCCTCTAGTATTCCTCCATCTAGTGAACTTGAAGGCCCACGGTTAATCAAATAAACGGTTGTGTTAACTACTTTTATGCCCAAAACTACAAGGGCAATCCAACATGTATCCTCATACTTCTAGCACGTTCCATGATTTTCTTTTCATTCTTTCTGACAACACCATTCTCTTGTGGTGTTCTTGGAACCATCCTTTCTCTACGTATTCCATTCACTGAACAATAATCATTGAAACCTTGTTACTATAGTATTCACCACCATTTTCAGATCTAAGGAACTTTAACTTTGAATTTGATTCATTCTCAACAAGGGCTTTCCATATTTTAAAAGTCTCAAAAACATCATATTTATGTTTAATACAATAAACACATACCTTTCTTATAGCATCATCAATGAAAGTAACATAATACTGGGATCCTCCATGAGAAGCTACCTAGGCTGGTCCTCACACATCTGAGTGTACAAGCTCTAATTTATGCTCCTTAGTTACCCTAAATTTGAGAAATCTCACTCTCTTTTGTTTTCCAAAGACACAATGCTCACACAAATTAAGATCTAAATCTTTCAAATCTGATAACTTACCTTTAGCCTTTAAGATCTGCATTCCTTTTGACTCATATGGCCCAACCAATTATGCCACATGCATGCATCTGAATCTAAAGTAGATAACACAAAAAAGAATCAATAACATAGGTAGATAAATATAATGTTAATGCATTCTTACCTCTTACCACAACAAAAGCACCCTTGGTGACTTTCCAAGAGTCTGTTGTGAATGTAACCATGCAACCAACTTCACCTAGTTGCCATGCAAAAATAAGATTCCTCTTGAGGCTTGGCACATGTATCACATATTTCAATACCCATGTATTTCCATTCTGTAATTTTAGATGAACTTCCCTTTACCAATAATACTACAAGGTTCATCATCACCCAAATAAACATGCCCAAAATTACCTTGGACATAATTTCTGAAATAACCCTTATTAGGGGTTGCATGGAAAGAAACTCCTGAATCTAAAACCCATGATTCTATTCTATTATCCAAAGAAAGAATAAGAGCATCTTGCATTACCTTTGCTGCAATATTTGTCTCTTTACTTTACCTTTGTCTGGGTGTTGGTTCTCTTTATCCTTTGACCAACAATCTTTCTTTGCATGTCCTTTCTTTCCACATTTCCAACAGGTAATTCCCTTACCTTTGGATTTAGATCTGCATCCCTTGACTTTGATTTCCCATTATTCTTACTCTTGGATCTCTCCTTCTTCCTTGCCTCTGCTTTCTACATTCAAAGCATTCCCAGATGATGATTCCTCTATACTTTTCCTGCGAATTTCTTCATTTAATATTATACTAACCACATCATCAAACTTAAAAATATTATTAGTAGATGTTGTATTACTAACAACCATTACCAAGTTATCCCAACTATCAGGAAAAGAACATAAGAATAAGAGTGCTTTCACTTCATCATCAAACAATATCAAAATTTTAACTGATTTACAATAGATCGGAAATCATTCAAATGACTAGATGTAGATCCACCTTCATGCATCTTAGAACTAAATAGTTTCTTCATCAAATAAAATTTATTTGAAGCACTAGATTTTCATATAAATTAGCAAGATATTTCATTAACTCTACCGTAGATGTTGCTTCTATAATATTAGAAGCCACAGATGTTTTCCATGCTCAATCTTATAGATCCCAAAGCCTTTATGTCAAGAATCTTCCATTCTTCATCAGTCATCTTCGTAGGTCTAGAATTTTCATCCAACGATAAGTACAAATATCTTTGATACAGATAATCCTCAATCTACATCTTTCATAATTGATAATTTCGGCCGTCAAAATTCTCTACCTTGTATTTGTTTTCTTCTCATTGTTGTAGCTCCCACTCAATTAGAAAACCCTCTGTGAGTAAATCTATCACACATAAAACCCTCAAACAAAGCTCTGATACCAATTGTTGGGGTTAGCACAAGGTTGTATAGATAATATATCATATCTAAGCATACATGCAATAAAAGTAGATATTCTACCAGAATAAATATACAAAACAAGAGATATAAATCAACACCAATTTAACGTGGTTCACCCAATGTGGGCTACATCCACCAAGAAACAAGTCAATCTATTATCCAAAGCTTTCAGAAGATATACAATGAAGATTTACAATCTTCCACACCTCTTAGATGTACAATACTTTCTTTCTCTCAAGCTTCTCCTTCTTCTCCAAGAATTCTCTCTCTCACAATTATTCTCACAATAATAATCAATTCTTACAATCCTTACTTATAAACCCTAGCTTTCATGCTTATATAGGAATATACAAACTTAGGGAACTTAGCCATGTAATTACAATCAATAGATCTGTTTTAATACTAAAATTAGATCTAATTCCCGTGAGTTAAATAAAACACCCATGCACAGGTAACCAACGTCGATTAGCCCTAACGATGCCGGTTCCTACTTGCTTGACCGATGTCGGTCATAGGTGACCGATGTCGGTCCCTTCATAATCGATGTCGGTTATTATGTTTTCCAACAAGTTTATTATAACATGTTAAACTGAAGTAATTGAGCTCCACAACTCAACAATATGTAGTTTTTAATTTAGTTTGGTTTCACTCCTTTATTAAGAATTTTCCATAAATTCATGGAAAACATGAGGCTACATCCTAGGACTCTATAAAAATAAACAATCATATTGTAAAATATATATTGATAATAGTGGATCAATGTAGATAAAAAATTAAGTTTCCAATTGGTTTTGTGAGTTTTGAGTTATCTTTTTATCGTCATTCATGTCTTGATACCTAGACAAAAATATGTTTTGATTATTAAGTGACATTTACTCTTCTAATATTAACTGAATTATGTAAAGTAACGAGTTTTACCTATATTGATATCAATTTCATTAGTTGATATTTATTATGGATATGCTTTGTAATCCTATAGGTTTAGGTGATTTAGAGATGTTAGCAATTGGAAACTATTTTGTTCGTGTTTAGAATCTAGTTAGGTTGGAAAAATTGTTAGGCCGATTAAAACTCTAATATATGTTTTGTGAATGGAATATTTTGTATTTTCTTATATGATGCAATTTTGTTGTTCTATTTGAATTATTTCATTTGACTAATTCCTAAAGCTTATAAATAATTGAGGTAAAATAGTTCTTGTATGCTTTGGTTTATGTGTGATAAAAGGTGTTTATCAAGCTTAGTGAGTGAAAGAGAGTGTAGTTCCCTATTATGCCCTAATCTTTTCTTTCTTTTAGTTAATATGAATTCCTAAAATCACTTAGTAAGGATTAATCATTTTCAATATCTATAGGTTGAGATAAAATCCAAATTAGGATTACTTAAATCCAATAATTGAATTTCAATATGTGGTTTTCCCAAACACAACGGGTTAACATTTTGTTCCATAGTTCCCAACTAAAGCTATACATCCCATAGTATTTCACACCTTGAATCCAATTGTCTAATAGAGATTATAAAATGAGTAGGATTAAATTCTTATCTTATGTAAAATCCTAAGTAAAAACTTACATCAACAATATCCTACTCATGGTTAGGGTTTGTGTTCCATTTATTTAATTCAAATGGTTTTTTGATTGTGTGATACTTAGGGTTTTACGGTGACACATATTTCCATACCATCAAATGCGACAACATGTTGCAAGATCTCCTTCCAAGTAGGTCCAAGACGTATAATAGGTCTTGGACCATACATATGATCTGGCAGAGGTGTACGATTACTAAAATCCCAAACATAATCTGCATAGTTTTCCAATCCCACGATTCTACCTCTATGCATTTATTTTGGAAAGCATAAAAATTCTCCACCCCATAGAGTTCTTTTTTTGCTAAAAATATCCCAATCAAGCTTGTATTAAAGTCAAACCCAAGATATTTATACTTTGTTACTTCCTCTAAAATGTTTCCATTGAAATAGAAATCATACTGAGTTCTTTTCTTTCTATTGGAGAAGATCATAATCTTGGTCTTATTAGTGTTGACTTGCATCCCCAATTCTTTGCAAAAGTTCTCAAGCATACATAAATGCTTTGGAAAGCCTTGATAAAACATACCAATAAATATAAGATCATCAACATAAAGGAGAAGTCTTACAACATACTCTCCTAGGTGAACACCATCTTCACTCTGCATATTTAACCATTCCTCAAGTTTGTCGATATATAGGCCAAATAAAGTAGGTGATAATGGGCATCCTTGTTTAACCCCAATGTCAAACCCAAACTTCTGAGATACCAATTTGAGTTCTAATTTTGACTCGTACCTTTTCATAAAGTCTATGAATAATTGTTTTGTGATGCCTTGGAATACCAAGATCCTTCATTATATCCCATAGCTTGTTCCTAGGAACTGTGTCAAAAGCCTTCTTGAAGTCAACAAAATAGCAGTAAACTTCCTCTTTATCATTCCAATTTTTTTCAATAATGTTCCCTAAAGAGAAGCTATATGGGCAATTACGAAGGAAAAGTATAACCAAATGATTTTTCGCTGCCCCTATAAGGAAACCAAAACACCCTGTAGTTATTCTTGTTCAATTGTGGGCTCCGTTTACTCACTCCATTAAAGGAGGAATAAGATCGAATCAATTTTATTAAAAATAAATAAAAAGGTGATAGCATACGTTTCCCTTGCCACATACGAGAAACCATGCCATCAAAATATTAAATGGAAAACTTTTTCTCAGAAGACAAGATGGTAGAAAGTTCACGTGTTTATGTTACCACGCTATTTGCATGGGAATAAGATATCAAATCATGATGAGGAATAGCCAATTGAGCTTACAAAAAAGCATTTTTATTTTTTTGGTATAATGAACTTTGGATTGTGAATTGTAAGCATACTCATATGTTGAGGGATAAACCAGTATTCTTGTTTATGATATGGGATAAACTATTGTGCAACTCAAGGAAATGATTTGTTGGTGACAATTTAAACCTGTGACTGAAATGTTTAAGTTGAGAATTTATGTTTATATAAATCCCTTCCCATAATTTTAAGTGTAAGAAAGTGTGAGTTTTGATATTTTTACAATTTCAAGTGAATTTTATTGTTTCTTAACTTATTTGTGATTTAAAATTTTTATTTTTATTTGTATTGAATAGATAAATTCATGTGTAGTAATTTTTCTATAGCATACATTTTGTAAATTACATTTTTGAGTAATTTTGTGTAGTGGGTATCATGTAAATTGCGAATTTGGTTGGTAAATTTACGTTTTGGTGTTGTTATTTAATAGTTATTGTATAAATTGTGTTATGTTTTGATAATATTACATTTTTTTCATTGTTATTGAATGGGTATTGTGCAAATACAATTGGCTTTTACGGATAGCGTTTTGTAGCTATGGTATATTCATATATTTGTTCATGGGGCATTTTGGTTTCCTATAGTCCACAACAACATTTCTTAGTAAGGTTTGTTGATTGTATTAGTGTGTGTGTAAGTTATATTATTTATTTGCAATCCAAAGAGTAGTACAATGAAAAATGTGGGAACTTGGTTAAGATTTAAAATAACATCATATTTATAGTTGCGAGATGATAAGGTTTTCTTTATATTTTCATTATTATGTATATATACATGTGATTCGGTTAGGATTTAGCATTAGCTTTCTCTTGTTAGGGTTGTGCTTACAATTCTTCACTTCTCTAGGTCTTTAATTGAACTTGTGAGTCATGGAAGACTAAATTGGGTTTCTTGAAGGATTGTATTATTTTAGAGTGCACTATGAAGTCAAAATCTCTATGAATTATGAGACTAACTAGTTTTATTATTTTGGTAGTACAAGAAGAGCATTATATGGGTTTGGAATACATTCTCATGGTTTTGTTTATACTTGTGTAATGATGAGACCAAACTAAGTCTCATCTATTGCACAAAATAACACTGTTCCTTATCTTAGAAAGTAGATTTATATGTAATATCAAGAACTATATATCTTATTTAAGATAAAATTTAGAATATATTTGATCTATCTTTGAAAAGTTCATTGTAATATGAATGTTTCCATGTCCTAATATTTCTTGTAAGTTGTAGTTCAGTATTATGTGTGAGTAGGTCATTTGATCTCTAGAATATATTATAACAAGTGCAAGAAACACATTACAAAGCACATGACTCACAATGCATAGAGCACAAGATTCGAGAAGCGTGAAAAACTCACAATGCATAGAGCACAAGACCCATAGAATCAACGTAGGACTTGCTATAACTAAAATTACAAACCTCCAAATGAAAATTTGATGGATGCTTTTATTCCTTATTGGTATGAGGAAAAACCTCTCCCCATTTTTACCCAACAATAATGGTTAAAAAGATATCAACATTTTTCCAAGCACTTGACTTGCGGTCACGGAGAGCAAGACTCACGAATCAACACATGACTTGCTCTAACTAAAATTGCAGACTTCCAAATGAAAATATGAGAGAGGTTTTTATTCCTCTTATTATTAGGAGGAGAAACCACTCTCTTTTTACACAAATAATGGTTTCAAAGATATCATCATTTTAAAGCGGTAGGTTTTCAAGCTCATGACTTGCACATACGAACACCATATTTGCTCTAAATAAAATTGCAAACCTTCAAATGAGAATCTAAGAGAGTTTTTTGTTCCTCTTATTGTTAGGAGGAAAAACATCTCTCTGTTTTTACACAACAACAATAATTGAGGAGATATATTCATTTGAAGTTTCAATGAGAATAAGGTTGAAGGAAAATAAATAAGACAAAGAACATGGGTTCAACAAAATTGTGATATCTCCCTCATTTCTAAATGAAAATAATAATTTCAAGATGTTTTGGAGAGATTACAACAAGGAGCACCAAACCTAAAAAAGGTTTGACAATATTCTTCAAAATGAATTCACATCAACAATCGAGAAGATAAGGAATGAGAATATAGAGGGATAAATTGTCATGTTGAAAGATTCAATGATGTAAGAGCAGACTTAGAAAATGGAAAGAAGTATTTAAGTGCATGTGGAAGAGGTAGTTCAATCTAGATTTTTAATATTTGATTAATTCTCTTCCACATTTTTCTCCTTGTCAAGTGGAAGAAGTAGTAGTTAAATCTAGAGTTGTAATATTTGATTAAATCTCTTCCATATTTGTCTCCTTGTCAAGTGGAAGAAGTAGTTGAATGCAAGTGAAAGAAGTAGTTAAACTTGGAGTTGTATTGTTTGAATAAATTCCTTCCACATTTATCTCATTGTAAAGTGGAAGATGCAGTCAAGTCTTGCCCAAGATTATAGGTAGGTAGTTCTATAATCATGAAGTATTGGCCAAGGGATGGGTTATAAATATCTCTCCAAAGCACTCAATGTAACACTAGTAGGAGACGAATGCTTTTTGTAACATCATTTTTTATTAATAAAATCCAAATTTTAAGTTTCTTGGCAACAACTTATTTTTAGTTTTATTAACCCAACTCTGAGGGAAGAGAAAAGGCCCACTCTCACCCAAGGAGGATGATGGTTTATTGTTTTTAGAATAAATTATTATTATATTACTTAGATTGTTTAAATCTACATTGTGTGTTTTATTTTTCTTTGTTTGTGAAGCTTCATTTTTATTTTTTACTTGTCATTTTTTTTTTTCAGTTTGTTAGATTAGATTCACTTTTAGTTATTGAATTTGCTTTCAAGAATTTATAATTCTAGAGAAAAGAATTGTAAGATCATTGTTTTCTTTAGGCCCTTTTTCGAGATAACCTTAGACACCACCTAGTGTTGACATTCTTTGTGATTAAATGATGAATACTACAATGACTCTCATCATGTAAGAAACGATGCTCCCTTCACGTTTTTTATCGTAGTAGAATCTATACGAGCGTTCATACCACATTAAAATATGCCACAAACTAACCATCAAGCCTCAAATGTAAAATATATTGATTGAACACATATATAGCTATAAGGTCAAAGGTAATTAAAGTAAAAAAAAATCACAAGAGAGTGATGCAAATAATGATGTTGATCATTTACAAGTAAATGTACCTATAAAAAAACAATTATGATGGGCTCCTTGCAAAACCTAGCCAATTCGCCTCCCCGAGCTCCCTATTTAGTGCTGCTGCTTGTGGCTCATCTTCGACTAAGCAATCTTCCTGGAACGACTTTTTTTCTTGTTGTGAATCTTTCTTTCCAAGAGTTGTGTAGAATATCAACATTTTTGTGGAGGAGCACAACATCTTTAGGAGCAAAAGGGTCGTTGATGGTGGTGCATTTGGTGCTGGTCTCCATCTGCGACCAATAGATGCTCACATTGATAAAGATGATTGTGTAGCTTGGTTTGAGTATGGAGGTAGGATTTGGTTTGGGGATTTTCCCATTTCAAATGCCCATATGTTTCGGCCTAGGGAGACCGCTGATGACTCTCTTGCAGCGAAAGAAATGTGGGAGTCTACAGGCTCTTCGATTCTTTGCATTTAATGCCCTAACCCACGCTCTCTCCCACCGACTGTTGTGATGCGAGAACATCTCCAGATCTTAGTCCATACTCTTACCGGTAATAATCAACCCCTACAAATCCACCGATTTGCTAATGGGTTGAATTTGAAAAGTATTCTTGCCCAAAAATTAGGCTATAAGCTTGGCTCTTTTGGCCTTATTTTTTCAAGAAAATCACTTGTGGATAATTTTCCTCTCTTCTCCTATGGGATAGCCAGGGATTCCTTGATTTTTGTGATTGGTTTTATTTTGGGAGGGGATAAGAATCAAAACTCTCTCTCTTTAAAGGAGGCACTATTTAATAATGTCTCATCCTCAAAATTCCCTACAACACCTTCTCCCCCTCCCCGCTTACATCATTGAGAAAGCCTTTGAAACCCAGGTCTTGGAAATCAAGGATGAAGAATATTCAAATCTACTGCAAGAAATTAAAGCAAAATCTATGATTTGTAGATTTAATGGTGTTTGGCCGTTGTCGAATACAATTATCTATTGGATTCATACCACATGGACTAAAATTGCAAATATTTCCTATGTGCTCGGGGTTTCTTCATTGTCTATTTTAATGAGCAACATGATTATCAAAGAGCCATGAACGAGGGCCCTTGGTTCCGGGGTTTGGCAGAATTTTCACCACCCCATGGTTTCCATATTTTGACCCGAATACCTTCTCCATCATGCAGGTACCAGTATGGGTGAGGTTGCCAAACCTACCCCTTCATTTTACTTCTTATTTGAAGGATATTGGAAATCTCCTTGGGAGGTTCATCAAGGTCGATGTCCAGAGGTTATAGAGTAGCCTGCATAATTTTTTTAGGATCTGCATTGAAGTTGATCTCAGCAAGGGATTGCTAGACAAGATGACCCTTAAAATGGGTAACACTAGCTTTTCCTAGATTTTAGACTATGAAAATGTTGCTTTTAGATGTAGAAATTATAGAACACTGGGTCATCTCCATGCTACTTGCCCCCAAAAGAAATCCCAGGCTCCACACAAAAAAGGAGAAATCCCCAAGCATTGGAGCACTCCAGATTTAGAAGAAGAAGATTTTTCAGAGGATGAAGACAATGCTGACTTGGAAGATCAAAGAGTTCTAGCTACAACTCCTTGATTGCGCTACTGACCCCATTATTTGTTATGCTTGTTTCCATTCAACTACATGCCTCATGATTCGGTGCCTTCTACGAGAGGTTAGGCGAGTCATTGTTATTACTCCCTTTTTTTTCTATGGCGCCAAAGTGGCCCCATGAATCTGATCACTTTGATTCGGATAAGGATAACGACCTCCCCCTTGTGGGAACTTCAAACTTAGACTTCAAAGAATATAACCCTCACATTTTTGAGATGATTACGTAGGAAAAATGACATTTAGTGTGTTCAAAGAAAGGGAAGAAGGGAAGACATTGATTTCCCTGATTTCTCTCTTCCCCTCACTTTCCTACTTTGCTCTCTTTCTCGGTCTTGTAGCCCCCTTGGGCTGCATATTCCCTTCTTCATTTTTCTTTATTTATGTCGCTACTAGGTGCGGTTGTTCGGTAATGCTTATTTTCCTTCGGTTTGATGTAATGGTTCTGCTTTTGGACAATTGCTCCCCCTTTCTTTTTTTCTCGTGCTTTTTTTCCTCTTTGTGTTTGTTTGGGGCTTGTATGGTCCATTGTAATCTTTTCTTTCGGGCATCTTCTCTTCTTTTATTTATTGCTTTATCTCGGCCTCTGGGAATTTTGTAAAAGGATGTGGGTCCTTTTAACACCCTAAAAGTTTTACCTAATTACAAAAAAATGATGTTGATCATTTACTCGTACCATATAATAATACAAAATCCCCACAAGTTCACAACCTTCTAGAGTCTTGGACTTATCATTGTCTTTGGATTTTACAATCATCAGTAAAAAGTTATTGATTGCATTGATAAGCCTTTTCATTTGTCTTGTAGATACAAGTGATAAATTTGCTTTTATTTGATGGGATCTTACAATGTATTCAATCCCATCTTTTACAAGCAAATATTTATTCTCTTCCTTATAGAAGATTGTTTTTCTATCGAATAAACAAGGACTTCTAAGTGCAATGCCACAAATATCAAGTAGAACCACATTTAATTCGACCTCATCAATGAACTTAGAGGTGATTGCAAATCTAATTTTCAAGTTTTAGTGACTTGCAATTTAACATCATCACATACCCAACCCAAAGGGTATAGTTTAGGATGTGGTCTAGTCTTAAGTCCCAAATTCTTAACAACTTATTTAGAAATAATATTAGCTTGTGATCCACTATTAAAAATAGTATCTATTTTAGTATGCGTAAACATTACTCTTATGTGGAAATTTTCATTTTTTTCTTTTCGTTGTGTATAGATTTAGAATTAGAATAAGTATGACAATTAGTGCTTAAAGAGGAATATTGTGAACCTTGTAAACCCACGGTAGTGATCTTGGTCTCATCACCTGAATTAGATCCAAGATCTTATTTTACGACTGCAATAGTCTTCTTATATCCTTTTTTTTTCTCAAACCTCTTTGGCTTGAGTTCTAGATGGAGATTCAAATACTTAGCATCCACATGTCCTTTTTTATAATGTGAAAAAACAAGTTTCTCATCTCCTTTCTTAACTATGGAAGTGTGTTTTGTTTTACCCTCTCCCTTACATGTGTTTTTAGGCCGCTTCCATGGTTTCTTTGTGACGTTTTCCTTAGTCATCTTGCCCCTTGATTTAATGTCGGTAGCTTGAACACAAACTTCATCAAGGTTAGTGGGATTAAACATAAGTATTGTATGCCTCAAATAATTATGTAACCCACCAATATACTTTAAAAGAGTCTCTTGAGTGTAAAGGAGAATGCCCAAAATCAAATCCCTTTTTCAAACTCTTAAGTGTAATCTTGTACACTTAGACCCTTTGTTTGTCCACAACCAAGTTGCAAGATAACAGTTGACACAAATAGGTTCTGGAACAAATCTAAAATACAAGAACCTACTTTTCCTTTAAAATAATTATCAAAGGTCACAAGGTTCACATTTTAGGGTTAGAAGTTTCAGTTAGGTTCAGGAGTAAAATATCATCATACCCACTCTCTAACAGGCTCAAAGTTTCAACTTGATTTTTCTCACTCTTAAATCTTCCAAAATTTCCTAAATCATTCCCATTGGATAGGAAATTTTCTCACCTTTCGATGATATAAAGAAGTCCTCCTAACTCCTTGTAGAACTCAAGTTATGAGCAAGCGGACTTTAGGGGTCAAATTTTCCCCAAGGGGACACGTGTCAAGCGGGGTGAAGAGAAAATTTTGGGTTGGTGGGTCATGGGGTGGTTTGGAATTTTTCCTTGCATGGAGAAAATTCCCATTTGCACCCACACCTCCGTGGGTCCTCCAGGGACACGTGGCGGCCTCTTGATCCAAAGCGAGAGAGGGTGAAGGAAGGGTGGAGTGACAAGAGAGTTTGGGGCATTTCACCCAAGAGGGAGAGAAGTCAAAACAATGCCCACGCACCCGCCATGGGTCCGCTAGGGACACATGGCACTCAACAATTGAGCCATCATGCGGGAAAGGAGAAGGAGGAAAGGGGGGGTGGCGGAGATTATTGGTGAATTTTGTTGAAGGGGAGATAAGGGGTGAAAGTTAGGCGCGTGGTCCGCGCATGCCGCGGGAGGATTTCCCAAGGGCGAGGGGGGGAGTGCGGGGTCGCGGAAATTTTAGGAAAAATTTGCAAAAAAATTTTCTAAAGGTGAAGTTTTTCAAGAGTTCTCCCTCCTCCACTATCACCCCAAGGTGCCACGTGGCACCTATGATGTGATTGGCTGCTCATGGGCAGGGGAGGAAAAAGAAAATTTTCCAAAATTTTTAAAAAGTCTAAGGAAGAAAAAGATGTCACGCCTCGCCACTTTGCCCCATGAGGACACATGGCAGCCTTTGATTGGTGTGGGTTGGTGGAGGAAAATTCAAAAAAATTCCCAGTAAAATTTTTTTCAAAAAAATTTTTCTAAGGATTTTCGATAGGAAATTTTGAGGCCACGGGCCCTTTGAGGAAAAATTTTCCCAAATTTTCCCTTGGGCAGGTAAAAAACTTCAAGGGCCATAACAGCTAGAAAACTCGGTTTTGGGAAAACAAGGACTTTCTGGAAATCTCTCGATGCCCTCTTTGCACAGAATCATAAATTTTACTTTTGATAAATTTTAAAGGGTCAATTTTACAAAAAAGATCTGCAGGATTTTAAAAAGCCAACTGGTAATTTCCAACTTTCAAATTTGATTAAATTGGATCTCCTCCTTCACTCAACATGCCAAAAAGACATGGAGAATTGATCTAGGAAGGATTTAAAGTGTTTTAGGAAGTAAATTTTTCTCAATTTATTCAAGTTTGAATTTTGTCCAACAATTGATAGAAAACAACTAAGGAAAGGATTGGCTCGATTTTGCAATGTTCTAAATAGTTTTCTTAAGTTTTCTTTGTCAATTTGAGTTCATTTATGATACAACATGCTAAATTTTAACATTTCCAAGTTGATTAATGTAAGTGCAGTCCGAACTGTGCATTTTATTTAAATTTATTTGCCAGTTTTAAAAGTTTATAACAAAGATCTATTTCTTTTAAATATGTATATCAATTTTATCATTTAAGTGTGGTATTTCATTTCTAAACTAATCTAATACATTTAGTTGTTTATAAAAAAATCATTTTGAACAAAATTAAATACTAAATTCCATTTTTACATATATTTCCAAAATATAAAAATGCAACATATGTTTCCTCACGTACATATTTCTTCTTTCCTTTTTTAAAACAAAGATCTAACTATCTCTTTTGATTCCATATCAATGAAACATTGAATTCCAATTCAACAATGCATATGAAAAGAGATGAAACTTTCAACTCTTTATTGACTTCAATTATAAATCTTTACATCTTTCCATGTTGAATGCAATAACAAAATTCTATTTCTTTCTTTCCAATAAACAAAACATGATATAAATGTCTTTCACAATTCAAATATATAACTTCATAATCAAATTACATACATCTTTCTTCACAAAATACATATTACAATTTCATCCACAACAAGTGGGAAAGGATTACAAATGAATATGTTTTCACAAGGGACTATCAAACTACATTTTCCTTTGCTCCAGGACAACAACATGCACATTTTCTCTTTCTCCAAGTTGATCACAACAAAAGAGGGGGAAAGGCAACACTCTCCACCCAACCAAGACATCCAATGAAAGGAGAAGCCTTCCTTCATCATTGGCCCCTGAGCCCCAACAAAATACAATAAGAGGTGTGATTCAACCCATGGAAACAACTGGCTTCCACAACACACAAACATTCTTTCAAACATGCACATTTCAATATAAAACATAGTTCAACACAAAACAACAGTTCACAACTACATTTGAAAACATTCAATCAAAACTCAGGCTTGATCATGCAAGCCAAAGGAGCAAGGTCTATGGGGGAAGCTACTTATGCCTCCCAATTGGGAATTGGGCATCCACCAAAACAAACCACCAAAATAAATCATCACACACATATCCTTATGCCCCCACAAATCCCTCCTTATGCCCCCACAGATTTCCTTATGCCCCCACAAAGTAAGAAATGCAAGCTATTTCTTTTCCATGGTGGATCCCAAACCCAAACTCCCTCCACAAAATTTTGATGCCAATGGCATTCCTTATGCCCCCCACATGGATTCCCCATAGCCTTCTCCTACACCATTCCTAAGGCAGTCTACCCAACCAGCCAACAAATAAATCAAAACATGCACCATTCACACAACACAACAAGAAAATAACAACATAAAAGGAGAGTTAAATTCCTACCTCTCCATGGTTACTTTTGTTTCCAAATAACAAGATTTCAAAGTCAATAACACAGTTCCAAACAACAATCTCCCAAGTATGCAAATCTTTCTCCAAACTTCCTCCAAAAAAAAGAGCTCCAACACAAGAAAATGTGCCCCAAAGAAGTTGCAAAATGATTCAACAACCCAAAACAAGCAAAGAGTTTGAATTATATAGAAGAGGGAGAAGAGAGGATGATGTGGATCCATGTAGGATGCCACATCACACATCCTCAAATTCAAACACAAAAAAAAAATCCATTCTCCCAAGCACAATAAAGAGGTGGGTGAAAATATGACAAGTTACTTGCACACTCCAAAAAGCCACACCTCAAGGGACAACAAAATAAATAAAATGTAAGAGAGTGCAATTAAAAACATGCAACATGATTAATAAAATTCATTATAAAAGTCACAAATCACTTCTCCAACCATAAGTATGGTTGGTAAATTAAATTTAGAGGTATGGGACAAGTTTTACTTGTCCCACAAGCCTCCTAAAACAGCCCCCAAGGACAAATTCGAATTTCCATGGAGGTGGAGTATTTCATACTCCAAAATCAGACTTACACAACTCTTACACAACTTACACATCCCTTACATATTTAATACAAACAACCAACAACTTCCATTATTACTTTCCCATATCCCAATTTAATTTATTTAAATTTTAACCATATGATTTCTCACATTAATTCTCCACAACATAATTAAATAAAGAAAGGAACACATCACTAATAAAATACATACATAATAAAAAAAAACCACATTAATAAAATACACAAACCCATGGTCACATATAAAGGAAATCCCCCCATGGGAATCCCTAACAAAACAACACACACACACAAAACAAGTTGTCATGGTGACCTTGTCAAATTCACCTAGAATTCCATTGTGGTTGGTCTCGATCCCCGATGTTTTGTTGTGATATTTTTAACCTACAAAATACAAATACCTCCTTCGGCCTCATGGCCATATCAAAACATCCAAATGATATAAATAAAATCACAAAATCATCTAAATAAGTGAATCACAACAACATCAAGGTAATTTTAACATTATCACATACAATTTATCCCAACAACTATATCATCATCATAAAATATCATTTTCTAGATCTACTCATAATATCCAAAATCACATGTCCATCCATAAAACATCCATGTCAAATAGTATATCATCATCCACATATGAGTGTCTCTAATAATCATCATGCATCATAACCAAATCAAGATCAACAATAATCCATGATCAAATGTCTAACAACATACTAAATCAAAACATAATAATGTCCATAATGTGATCAACTATATCAAAATAAGTATCAAAGGTGTCAAAGGGAAGTGGGCACTACATCCCCTCCCCTTAGACTCGACTTCCTCCTGAAGTCACTTGGAACAAATGTGGAAACTAAACTCGTAATGAAGTAGCATCCTCCCATGTAGCTACAGTCTCATCATATCTGTCCCACTACACCCGAACCTGATCAACCTCTCTACCTCGAAGGCCCAGGGTCCTGTGATCTAAGATGTGAATGGGCTCCACCATCACCTGCCCTTGATCCTACACCTACATGATGTCCAATCTAACACATGAGAAGGATCTGTAATATATCTCCTGAGAACTGAAACATGAAAAACATCATGTATGTGAGACAAGTTGGGTGGCAATGCTAGATGGTAGGCCAAAGGGCCAATACGCTCCAAGATCTCAAAAGGACCAATGAATCTAGGAGCTAACTTAGAACCTTTTCCATAATGGATAGGGCTCTTGTGTGGCCTGACACATGAAGGAACACCTTCATGCCCACATCAAACTACGGTTCGATCCTATGTTGATCCACATACTTCTTCTACCTGTCCTATGTGCCTCCTACAATCTCTACCTGATCAACACCACCTGCTTGCTCCATGTCCTGTAAAAGAGCTGGTCCAAGAGATACTCTATCCTCTAACTTATCCCAGCTAAGAGGTGTCCTGCACTCTCTACCATACAAAGCCTGAAAAGGAGCCATGCCTATGGAACTCTAAAACTATTATTGTAGGAAAACTCCACTAAGTACAGGTACTCCTCCCATTTAGATTGCTGATCCATCACATACATCCTAAGCATATCCTCTAAAATCTGATTCACCCTGCTCGATCTGTCCATCCATCTATCTCAGGGTGATATGTTGTGCTGAAGTTGATTCTCATCCCGAGGACATACTACATGGTAGTCCAGAAATGTGAAGTGTACAAAGGATCACGGTCACAAATGATCTTCCACGGAATCCCATGTAACTTGACAATCTCATCCAAATATACTCATGTGCCCTTTACTCTAGCTTGTATAAGTGGTCTTCACCGAGAAAAAGTGAGCCACTTTTGTCAATTTATCAACCGTGACCATAATGGCGTCGTGGTGATATCTCGACATCGGTAGCCCAACAATGAAATCCATGGAAATGGTGTCCCACTTCCATTCGGTATATAGCATGAGGATAAAGAAGGCTTGTTGGATGTTGATGCTTGGCCTTAACTCTCTGGCACTCTAAACATCATGACACAAATTGGGCCACGTCTCGACAAAGTCCTCTCCAATGATACAACTGTCTCAAGGTGGCGTGCATCTTCTTCACCCCTAGGATGGGCTGAATAGGGTGCATGATGTGCCTCTACCAAGATGTCCTGCCTCAAGCCTCCATCTCTAGGAACATATATCCGCCTCATGCACCTAGAAGACCATCTACCTCTAAGGAAAAACCATCAAACTTCCCCTCAAGGGGTCTCTGTGACTCGATCTCTACTCAAATTGCAATGTAGAAGCTGTCAAGAGGAAGCTGCTGAAGAATCCTACTCCATAAATCTGTGCTCACTGTAGTGGCCATAGCCACATGTCTCCATCTACTAAGAGCATCTGCTACCACATTCTCCTTCCCCTTCACATGCTCTATCTCCATGTCATACTCACAAAGCAACTCCATCCAACGCCACTTGACGAGCATTGAGATTGGGCTTGCGTGAAGAGGTGGTGAAGACTCAAATGATCTATCTTGAGTGTGAATCTCCTGCCAAGAAGAAAATGTCTCCATCTAACCAAAGCATGCACAACTACCACAAGCTCAAGATCATGGGTCGGATAATTAAGCTCATGATCTTTGAGTTTGCGAGACTCAAAAGCCACTACTCTACCCTCCTGCATCAACACACCTCTCAAGTCCTACCAAAAAGCATCCGTGTAAACAAAGAACTCACCATGTGGATCCCACTACAAGAATAGGTGTTGTAGTGAGGCACTCCTTCAGTGTCTGAAGGCCTACTCACATCTATTTGACAAAAAAAACTTCTTCCCTTTCCTCTGAAGGGAAGTGATAGGGTGCACAATCTAAGAGAAGTCTTGAACAAATCTCTGTAGTAACCTACTAATCCCATGAAGCTACGCACCCTCGGTCACCGTAGTGGGTGTTGGCCAATCCATAATGGCTCTAATCTTGGAAGGATCATTGATACCTTCCCCAAAAATGATATGACCCAAATACTGCACCTCTATCTAAAATAATGCACACTTCTCCAAGTTCCCATAAAGTTGCTTGCTCCCAGAAGACACTGAAGAACCTGGTGAAGGTGCCCCTCATGCTCCTCACGCATACGTGAGTATATCAAAATGTCATCTAGGAAGATGAGCATGAAGTGATCTAAGAAGGTCTTAATACCCCATTCATCAAACTCATGAACAACTGCGGGGGCATTAGTCAAACCAAAAGGCACCACTATGAACTCATAGTGCCCATATCTCATGTGAAAAGGTGGTCTTATGAATGTCTACCTCTGCAAAATCCTCAGCTGATGGTACCCTAACTTAAGATCAATCTTAGAGAAAATTGTGGCTCCCTTCATCTGATCAAACAAGTCATCAATACGAGGAAGAGGATAATGATTCTTGATCGTTACCTTGTTCAATTTAGTGGTAATCAATACACAACCACAAGGATCCATCCTTCTTCTTCACAAAGATCACCGGTGCACCCCAAGGGGATACACTAGGATGGATAAGGCCCTTCTCCAAAAGGCCCTCAAGCTGCAACTTGAGCTCACAGAGCTCTTGGGGTGGTCATCCGATAAGGTGCCCATGAGATAGGCTCTACTCCAGAACTAGATCTATATGAAAATCAATCTCATGTGGGGTGGTAACCCCGGTAGCTCCCTAGGAAAGACATCTACAAAACTCTCTCAAAATGGGATGATCATCTAGCGATGGTCCACTAGACCCATCCTCTGATCTGTCACTAATTGTAACAACATACATCTGACAACCCCATCACACACACTACTTAAGCTTAAGTTGCATAGCGGAGATGGTGTGAATAGAAATGGGTCTCTTGACCCCAAAATCACCGACTCAACTCCCAAATCATCTACACAAGATATAGTCTTGTGATAACAATCCATCCTGGCCTTGTGTGATAACCAATCCATACCCAAAATGACTCCATACGAGCCCAAAGGAAGGATACGGAGATCTGAGGTAGTGGTGAAAGGTCCCAAATCCACTACACACTCCTTAACTAAGGAGTCTATAGAGATCTTGGCTCCAGAAGCCATCTCGACATCCCAACTAAGACCCTACCTAACTACCACCAGCTTACATCACTCTACTAAAGATGGTGCAATGAAAGAATCAGAAGAACCAAATCAAACAATACAGAGGTAGGAATACCACCAATGCTACATGTGGTCTCAATGATGTGCTCTGATGCTCTGCCTTGTGGTTCTTAACCACTACATAAATCCTGTGGCTGCATCCCATGTCACCAATAGTCGGCTCTAAATCTGTGTCTTACCCTTGTTGTTAGGGTTATGTGGGCAAATCTCTCCAAAAGTGTCCAGTAACTCCACAACCAAAACATCCTCTGATCCTCCCCAATGAGTAGCACCTCCAGTAGGTGCCCTAGAAGTCTGTGGTGTGGATCTTGATGATCCAGTTGTGGTCTGTTGAGGTCTCTTGTTGGTGAGCTCCCATTGACTGAGCTCTAGGTCCACCCTGTGTCTGATGGGACCCCTAGGAGGAGGCCCCATACTCCGACCTCTCTGTGCATCAGCTCTCTGGAGGTCTATGAGGTGGGTGAGACTGCTACTATTGTATGTTGTGGCCTAAAGGATGACTGTTGTACCTTAGCCACCACGAGGAAGGGGTACTGACCCCCTCGATCTACCATCCTGCATCTGTTGTATGCAGGCTCTGACTCGGTCTCTAGCCTGCTTGGGTCTTTCCCCAGTCTCCTCTGTAATATAGGCCTTCTCGATGGCCTCTGCTAATGTCTGGGTAGTGGATCCACACTACACCTCCAATATCTAAATTCAGGCCCTAGATGAACCTTTGTGAATCCACACCTACTCATCCTGCATATACTCTACATACTGGAGTAGATCCAAAATCTACTCTCATACTCTACTACTGAAAGAGATGCCTGTCGGAGGTCATGGAACTCATCGATCCTCTACTGTATGAACCTCCATGATAAATACCTACTCCTAAATCTCTCCTCAAATAGCTCCCAAGTCACTTGTCTAAATCTACATGGAGCTTCTACTCCTCTTGTCCTCCACCATACTCTGCTCCATCCCTCAGTAGATGGATCACAACACGAGCTTTCGTGTTGCTAGAACAAGGACAAAGCTTGAAGCAACCACTCAAGCTCACTAGCTAGGCCTCTTCCTGAAATCCACCCATGTCACTTGAGTAATGTGAGGGCCAAAGCTTCAGGATCTCCCTGATGTGATCTGCTGCTGTGGTCTAGTGGCCTCTAGGTCTCTCTACGCATGCTCATCCCTAAGCCTAGGGCTCTGAGACCTCTCTCTATGCTCTAGGAACTCTGTCACCCTATCTCCTAGGTGGTGACTCTACTCTGGCTGACTCCACATGGGAGTTCTCTCCTCTATGCTCCTCGCTGGGTCGAGGAGATACCTAACCCTCGATGGAAGGGGCTCTGTCATGACTAGCTGCATGTCCTCCTCCTAATCCTCTGTGTAGAGTGGCATTAACATCCTAAAGGGTCTGTAGAATCTAAGGTAGGATAGCTGCTACACCCTGATCCGGTGGTGGTGGTGGTGGTGAGTCTGAGTCTCTGTGAAGGTTCCTCTCACTCCATCTGAGCCTCCTGCATAGACCAAAGTGAGAGTTAGTTTATTTTGCTAAGTTTTACACAACTTCCATGTTTACTAAAATATACAAATTCTAGCTAAGTTGTTTTCTAGGTTTAAAAGTGTGCTAGGTTTAAGTTTCATGTCCCAAGTTTTCTAGTGTGCCCAATGGTCCAAGATTTTGAACCACTGCTCTGATACCAAGTGTGATGCCCATTAAAACAACCCACTTGAGACCCAAGAAACAACCTAGGGTTAGTTAGAAAATTATGGAATAATTTTTTTTTGATTAGAAGTGTCCACAACCAAGTTGCAAGACAATAGTTGACACTAATCAGGTTTTGAACAAATCTAAAATTACTAGAACATACTTTTCCTTTAAAACAATTATCAAAGGTCACAAGGTTCACATTTTAGGGTTAGAAGTTTCAGTTAGGTTCGGGGTAAAATATCATCATACCCACTCTCTAACAGGCTCAGAGTTTCAACTTGATTTTTCTCACTACTTAAATCTTCCAAAATTTCCTAAATCATTCCCATTGGATAGGAAATTTTCTCACCTTTCGGTGATATAAAGAAGTCCTCCTAACTCCTTGAGAACTCAAGTTATGGCAGCAAGGGACTTTAGGGGTCAAATTTTCCCCAAGGGGACACGTGTCAAGTCAGCGGGGGAAAGAAAAAATTTGGGTTGGCGGGTCATGGGGTGGCATGGCATTTGGAATTTTTCTTGCATGGGAGAAAATTCCATTTGTGCCCATGCCTCCTGCAGGGTCCTCCAGGGACACGTGTCGGTCCTCGATCATCAAAGGGGGAAAGGAAAGGAAGGGGCGGAGCGGCGGGAGTTTGGGGCATTTCACCCAAGAGGGAGGGAAATCAAAACAACGCCCATGCACCCATGGGTCCACTAGGGACACATGGCACTCAACATGGGCCATCATGGGGGAGAAAAGGAGAGGGTGGGGGTGGTGGGGATTTGGTGAATTTTGCCAAAGGGGAGATAAGGGAAAGGGAGGTGGAGTGCGGGTCCACGTGTCATGGAGGAGAGATCAAAAGGGCGGGGGCGGGTGTGCGGGGTCGCGGGAAATTTTAGGAAAAAAATTCCCAAAAAAAATTTTTAAAAAAGTTCAAAAGGTTTCCCCCCCTTACTGCCATGCCATGTGCCATGTGCACTGTGATTGGTTGCGGGCGGCGGGGAAAGAAGAAAATTTTCCAAAATTTTTAAAAAGTGCTAAGGAAAAAAAAGTGTCACGCCTCCTCCACCGCTGCCCCATGAGGACACGTGGCAGCCTCTGATTGGCTGCGGGCCGGTGGAGGAAAATTCAAAAAAATTCCCAAACAAAATTTTTTTTTAAAAAAAATTTCTAAGGATTAATTTTAACGGGAAATTTTCAGGCAGGGCCATGCTGGAAAATTTTCCCAAATTTTCCCGCCAAGGCAAGAAAAACTTCAGAGGGCCATAACTTGAGCTAGAAAGCTCGGTTTTTTGGGAAAACAAGGACTTTCTGGAAATATCTCGATGCCCTCTTTGCACAGAGAATCATAAATTTTACTTTTTGATAAATTTTAAAGGGTCAATTTTACAAAAAGGATCTGCAGGATTTTAAAAGCCAACTGGTAATTTCCAACTTTCCAAATTTGATTAAATTGGATCTCCTCCTTCACTCAACATGCCAAAAAGACATGGAGGATTGATCTAGGAAGGGTTTAAAGTGTTTTAGGAAGTAAATTTTCTCAATTTATTCAAGTTTGAATTTTGTCCAACAATTGACAGAAAACGGTTGAGAAAGGATTTGGCTCGATTTTGCAATGTTTTAAATTGTTTTCTTAAGTTTTCTTTGTCAATTTGAGTTCATTTATGTCTTAACATGCTAAATTTTAACATTTCCAAGTTGATTAATAAGTGTGCAGTCCAATTGTGCATTTTATTAAATTTATTTTGCCAGTTTTAAAGTTTATAACAGAGATCTATTTCTTTTAAATCTGTATATCAATTTTATCATTTAAATGTGGCATTTCATTTCTAAACTAATCTAATACATTTAGTTGTTTATAAACAAACCATTTTGAATCAAAAAAAATAATAAATTTCTGATTTTTACATTTCCCAAAATTTCCAAATACAACAACATATTTCCACGTACATTTTTTTCTCTTTTTTTTCAAAGAGATCTAACTATCTCTTTTTCACATATTTGATATTCCAATTGAATTTTAATTCAACAATGCATATGAGATAAGATCTTTCAATTCTTTATTAATTTCAAAGGAAATAAATCTTTTTATCTTTCCATGTTTTGAATGCAATAACAAAATTCTATGTTTTTTTTCCAATAAACAAAACAAGATATAAATGTCTTTCACAATTCAATATATAACTTCATAATCAAATTACATACATCTTTCTTCACAAAATACATATTACAATTTCATCCACATCAAGTGGGAAAGGATTACAAATGAATATGTTTCTCACAAGGGACTATCAAAACTACATTTTCCTTTGCTCTAGGACAACAACATGCACATTTTCTCTTTCTCCAAGTTGATCACAACAAAAGAGGGGGAAAGGCAACACTCTCCACCCAACCAAGACATCCAATGAAAGGAGAAGCCTTCCTTCATCATTGGCCCCCAAGCCCCAACCAAAATACAATAAGAGATGTAATTCAACCCATGGCAACAACTGGCTTCCACAACACACAACATTCTTTCAAACATGCACATTTCAATATAAAACATAGTTCAACACAAAACAACAGTTTACAACTACAATTGAAAACATTCAAATCAAAACTCAGGCTTGATCATGCAAGCCAAAGGAGCAAGGTCTATGGGGAAGCTACTTATGCCTCCCAATTGGGAATTGGGCATCCACTAAAACAAACCACCAAAAAAATTCACACACACATATCCTTATATGCCCCCACAAATCCCTCCTTATGCCCCCCACAGATTTCCTTATGCCCCCACAAAGTAAGAAATGCAAGCTATTTCTTTTCCATGGTGGATCCCAAACCCAAACTCCCTCCACAAAATTTGATGCCAATGGCATTCCTTATGCCCCCACATGGATTCCCCATAGCCTTCTCCTACACCATTCCTAAGGCAGTCTACCCAACCAGCCAACAAATAAAACAAACATGCACCATTCACACAACACAACAAGAAAATAACAACATAAAAGGAGAGTTAAATTCCTACCTCTCCATGGTTACTTTTGTTTCCAAACAACAAGCTTTCAAATCAATAACACAGTTCCAAACAAAATCTCCCAAGTATGCAAAGCTTTCTCCAAACTCCTTCCAAAAACAAGAGCTCCAACACAAGAAAATGTGCCCCCAAAGAAGTTGCAAAATGATTCAACAACCCAAAACAAGCAAAGAGTTTGAATTATATAGAAGAGGGAAGAAGAAGAGGATGATGTGGATCCATGTAGGATGCCACATCACACATCCTCAAATTCAAACACAAAAGACAAAATCCATTCTCCCAAGCACAATAAAGAGGTGGGTGAAAATATGACAAGTTACTTGCACACTCCAAAAGCCCACACCTCAAGGGACAACAAAATAAATAAAATGTAAGAGAGTGCAATTAAAAACATGCAACATGATTAATAAAATTCATTATAAAAGTCACAAATCACTTCTCCAACCATAAGTATGGTTGGTAAATTAAATTTAGAGGTATGGGACAAGTTTTACTTGTCCCACAAGCCTCCTAAAACAGCCCCCAAGGACAAATTCAAATTTCCATGGAGGTGGAGTATTTCATACTCCAAAATTAGACTTACACAACTCTTACACAACTTACACATCCCTTACAAATTTAATACAAACAGCCAACAACTTCCATTATTACTTTCCCATATCCCAATTTAATTTATTTAAATTTTAACTATATGATTTCTCACATTAATTCTCCACAACTTTAATTAAATAAAGAAAGGAACACATCACTAATAAAATACATACAACAATAATAAAAAGGAAACCACATTAATAAAATACACAAACCCATGGTCACATATAAAGGAAATCCCCCATGGGAATCCCTAAAAAAACACACACACACACACACAAAACTAGTTGCCATGGTGACCTTGTCGAATTCACCTAGAATTCCATTGTGGTTGGTCTCGATCCCCGATGTTTTGTTGTGATATTTTTAACCTTTGCAAAATACAAATACCTCCTTCGGCCTCATGGCCATATCAGAACATCCAAAATGAATATAAATATAATCACAAAATCATCTAAATAAGTGAATCACAACAACATCAAGGCAGTTTAACATTATCACATACAATTCATCCCAACAACTATATCATCATCATAAAATATCCAAAATCACATGTCCAACAACATCCATAAAACATCCATGTCAAATAGTATATCATCATCCACATATGAGTGTCTCTAATAATCATCATGCATCATAACCAAATCAAGATCAACAATAATCCATGATCAAATGTCTAACAACATACTAAATCAAAACATAATAATGTCCATAATGTGATCGATTGAGGAGTTTTAGGAGGTTCTTCTCCTTTATCTTTACCATTAGTTCCTTATTCTTATTTACCTTCAATCTTATGCTTCCTCTCTTAGTATAACTCTTCCACCATACTCTTCATCTCTAGAAAATCTTGATAGAATTCTTTGGGTTTTCTCCTTCCTGAGAATTCTATGGATGAACTTTGACATGCATGTTTTATACCAATCTCAGGCTTATACTCTTCAAGTGATCCTTCTCCATGATTTTAATTTAGACCTTGTTAGCATTCAAAATGGAAACTTGAAAGTTCAAAAAAATTTAAAATATCTTCGAACATCAACTACTCTAATACCAAACTTGATCCGAAATATGTTTTAAGTACTTCACTTATCAATTTGATATTTTCGTATACTTATTAAGATTTTCTCAAATTCTCATAAAATGATAGAATTTTTCTTAATTAATTAAAAATAGACTTATGCCAATTAAAACAAGTAAATGATTGAAAACATAGAAATGACTATTTCCATATCTTGTAAGAACAGCTTGATAACGAAGTTCACTCGTATTGGGCTACACCTTGGTATGGGTTTCAAAAGTACTTGAACCGATCTATTAATGATGTAAAATTACTTTTTGTACAATATTTTACATCAAAAATATATCTTCGGTCTACAAATTACCTCTACCATATCTCATGGAAGTCTACACAATTCCATATTAGCCTTTAATCTTCTTTAAGGGTGAAAAACTTTATTCTTGCTTATTCTTCTAAATAGGGGATTCAAAAGTTACCCTTTAAGTATAATATTTGACCTTTTCTAATTGATTTAAAGAAATTTAAATATTTATCGAGAGACTTAGATCAAGTGAATATAACCATAAAAATAAAATCTAGCATGCAAAGTACCATGATCCTCTGTCCATGAGATAGGAAATAAGAGTGACTTTGTTTGTATCATGAGATCTAGGATTATTTTGGACTCAGAGGAACAAGTAGGATCTAGACTATAAAGATCTGAATTTGAGAAACTGAGATCCGACACTTCTTTGGACAGAGTGCCCAAATGAGCATAGGACCACCCAAATCCTCGATATTGAAAGTGCTTGTAACCTTCCTTTGCAATTGACTCTATTTCTAGTCTTTTCATGAATTCTAAACTTGGTTTCTTCCTTTCACTCTTTGTCATATCCACTTCACTTACAGGGTTCTTGTGTCACACTTGTACTTGTAAAAAAACCCAACTACCCGCACAAAGCTCAAGAAAAATTAGATGAAATAAATAAACATATTTGAGTCAAGTAACCTCAATGACCACCCCAACGTGATTGTCACCAATACAAATGGTCACTATATTTTAGACTATATGTAGTTCTTGTGTGTGTGCATGATTAGAATTGTGTGGCTTGAAGCTAGGTTTCCCTTATACCAAGGGAAGCATATCAACTAAGATAACATGATACAACTACTTTTCCCCTAAGATGAATGTGTGGGATACAATTAAGAAATTTCCCTTCATATGTAGTAAATGATGCAACCCAAATGCAGTCATTGAATGTTACTCTTGTAGATGGTAGATAGAGAGTGATAGCCCAAATGTCTCAACCCTTTAATAATGGTAAGTAATTCATGTATATATATGATTCTCTTCTTTGAATTTCATCATTAACAACTAAAAATATGACCTAAAGAGATAAAAGATACTTTAGAAACGAGACCAAAATGATGTGGCAATTCAAAATCAAAAAAATGAGGGAAAGGGACAAAGGTGGCCAAGGGGGATAGTAGTTCCTTCCTTGCAGGGTGTTCTTGTCCCTAATGGGCGGTAGTGTCCTGGATGCTCGGAAGATGTAACAATCAATAGAGAGCTAGGTCACATGTCATTTAGTATCCAAAAGTAAAGTGGTCATTCCAAAAAAGCAAATAACAAGAGTGTGGGAAAGATAAAAGTAATGAAAGAGTAAAACAAGTGTTGTTAATGTCTAGTCTTCTTACTTAGGAATCATGTATATAATGAAATACTTAGAGGTGTGATGTAAGTAAAAAGTGTGTGATTTCATGACTACAATAACATTCTCAAGCCATGATTGATCGATGGTTTGGAGCTTCTTCTTTTTACAAAATGACAATGGGCTTTGAATCCCCAAAAAGCCTTCCTTTAACCTAATAAATCCACGAAAATAAGGGACATTACTAGGATTTTTGTTTTCCTCCTAGCAAACTAGGGTCATGATGTAATGGTAAAGGGCTATAAATGGTAAACATGAGGTAAGGGGATCGAATCTTACTTCCACGCATATGATTTTGGACAAACATTTAATGCCTTTAGTCGGTTTAATCCCACACCAATGGGATAAAAACACATCTTTGTTTAAATAAGGTAATTTTTTCACTTGTAAAGTGGTCATTAAACCATTATATGCATTGAACTTTTCACGGTTGTTGTGGTGGCACTTAGTGTTAATTTGTGCACTTTTTCTGATGTCATATGGAGGTTAGAATTGGCATCTTTTGATTATCTTGGCATATCTCAATGATAAGTTTATGTGTTGAGTTTTGTAATTATAGAATTTAGTCCCCAATTCACTAGGTTGTGGCATATGCAATGGGATATATGGAAAATACTTACAATAGAATGTGAACTAGTCCCCTCCATACAAAAAAAAAGGACCCCATCAACATCGATGGACCCCTTTTTCAAATTTTTTGGGCCCCTAACTCAATGATGGGTGTGAAGGCCAAAATCCAAACAAACCCATTTGTTACTCGCAATTGTACTATACCACATCAACACCCAATTGGTCCACATATAGAGCTTTGATAGTGCCACATCATCACTATGCAAATAGCGATATATTTTTCCTTGTTGGAGCGAAGTTCAGGGACCATAACTTTTCATATGAAAATGGTTTGACCTCACTCGAACCTGTGTTAAAGTTCTCAATAAGATATTCGATGTGTGAGTGATTCATCACAATTGTAGACTTTTAAGTTGTGGAACTCAATTACTTCAGTTTAGCATGCTATATTAAACTTGTTGGAAAACACAATAACCGACATTGGTTATGAAGGGACCGACATCGGTCACCTATATGACCAACATCGATCGGCATCGGTCAAACAAGTAGGAATCGACATCGGTTAGGGCTAACCGACGTCGGTTACCTGTGTGTGAGTGTTTTATTTAACTCATGGGAATTAGATCTAGTTTAGTGTTAAAGTGGATCTATTGATTGTAATTGTATGGCTAAGTGCCCTAAGTTTGTATATGCCTATATAAGCATGAAAGTTAGGGTTTAGAAGTTAGGGATTGTAAGAGTTGATGATTATTGTGGAAATAATTGTGAGAGAGGGAATTCTTGGAGAAGGAAAATATTGAGAGAAAGAAAGTATTTACATCGAGAGGTGTGGAAGATTGTAGATCTTCAATTGTATATCTTTTAAAACTTTTGGATAATAGATTGACTTGTTTCTTGGTGGATGTAGCCCACACTGGGTGAACCATGTTAAATCTGGTGTTGATTTATATATCTTGTTTTGTATATTTCTTCTGGTAGAATATCCGCTTTTATTACATGTATGCTTAGATCTGATATATTATATGTACAACCTTGTGCTAACCCCAACAACTAGTATCGATATTTGTTTGAGGGTTTTATGTGTTGATAGATTTACTCACAAAGGGTTTTCTGATTGAGTGGGAGCTATAACAATGGAAGAAGAAAAAAATACAAGGTAGAGAAGTTTGATGACAAAATTATCAATTATGGAAGATGTAGATTGAGGATTATCTGTATCAAAGAGATTTGTACTTACCATTGGATGAAAATTCTAGACCTACGAAGATGACTAATGAAGAATGGAAGATTCTTGACAGAAAGGATTTGGGATCTATAAGATTGAGCCTGACAGCATCCGTGGCTTCCAATATTATAGAAGTAACATCTACGGTAGAGTTAATGAAATCTCTTGCTAATTTATATGAAAAACCTAGTGCTTTAAATAAAGTTTATTTGATGAAGAAACTATTTAGTTCTAAGATGCATGAAGGTGGATCTACATCTAGTCATTTGAATGATTTCGATCTATTGTAAATTAGTTAAAATCGGTTGATATTCCATTTGATGATGAAGTGAAAGAACTTTTATTCTTATGTTCTTTTCTTGATAGTTGGGATAACTTGGTAATGGTTGTTAGTAATACAACATCTTCTAATAATATTTTGAAGTTTGATGATGTGGTTAGTATAATATTGAATGAATAAATTCATAGGAAAAGTACATAGGAATCATCATCTGGGAATGCTTTGAATGTAGAAAGCAGAGGCAGGTAGAAGGAGAGATCCAAGAGTAAGAATAATGGGAAATCAAAGTCAAGGAATGACATATCTAAATCCAGAGGTAAGGGAATTACCTATTGGAATTGTGGAAAGAAAGGACATGCAAAGAAATATTGTTGGTCAAAGGATAAAGAGAACCAACACCTAGACAAAGGTAAAGAGGCAAATATTACAGCAGAGGTAATGCAAGATGCTCTTATTCTTTCTTTGGATAATAGAATAGAATCATGGGTTTTAGATTCAGAGCTTCTTTCCATGCAACCCCTAATAAGGGTTATTTTAGAAATTATGTCCAGGGAAATTTTGGGCATGTTTATTTGGGTGATGATGAACCTTGTAATATTACTCATAAAGGGAAGTTCATCTAAAATTACACAGAATGAAAATACATGGGTATTGAAAGATGTGAGGCATGTGCCAAGCCTCAAGAGGAATCTTATTTCTACAGGGCAAACTAGGTGAAGCTAGTTGCATGGTTACATTCACAACAGACTCTTGGAAAGTCACCAAGGGTGCCTTTGTTGTGGAAAGAGGCAAGAAGGTAGGAACATTATATTTATCTACCTGTGTTACTAATTCATTTTCTATGTTATCTACTTCAAATTCAGATGCATGCATGTGGCATAATTGGTTGGGCCATATGAGTCAAAAAGAATGCCAGATCTTAAAGGCTAAGGGTAAGTTATCAAATTTGAAAGATTTAGATCTTGATTTTTGTGAGCATTGTGTTTTTGGAAAGCAAAAGAGAGTGAGATTTCTCAAAGTTGGGGCAACTAAGAAGGAGAAAAAATTGGAGCTTGTACACTCAGATGTGTGGGGACCAGCCCAGGTAGCTTCTCATGGAGGATCCCAATATTATGTTACTTTCATTGATGATGCTACAAGAAAGGTATGGGTTTATTGTATTAAACATAAATATGATGTTTTTGAGAATTTTAAAAGATGAAAAGCTCTTGTTGATAATGAATCAAATTCAAAGTTAAAGTGCCTTAGATATGAAAATAGTGGTGAATACTATAACAAGGCTTTCAATGATTATTGTTCAGTGAATGAAATACGTAGAGAAAGGATGGTTCCAAGAACACCACAAGAGAATGGTGTTGCAGAAAGAATGAACATGATAATCATGGAACGTGCTAGAAGTATGAGGATATATGCATGTTGATTTCCCTTGAAGTTTTGGGAAGAAGCAATTGACACACTAACTAGTTTATTTGATTAACCATGGGCCTTTAAGTTCACTAGATGGAGGAATACCAAAGGAAGCTTGGACCGGAAAAGAGGTAAATCTTTATTTTCTTAAAAATTTTGGTTCAGAAGCTTTTGTGCATATTGATAAGGAAAATATAAAAAAGTTAGATGCAAAATCCAAGAGATGCACTTTCATTGGTTATGGATATGGTGATTTCAAATTCTGTTTTTGGGATTTAGAGAATTTTAAAATTGTTAGGAGTCGTGATATTGAATGGAATGAAAAGATAATATACAAGGATCAAATTTTAGTACCCAAGGATGAACCGGTTGAGAAGTTTGTGAATGAAAATGAACTCTCAAATTTAAAAGTCATATCTACAGGGTTACACAATAACCGATGTTGGTTGACCCCTAACCGAAATCGGTCAATTTGAACCGGTGTCGATTCTGAAAAGAAAAATCAAGCACTCGGTTAGCGAACCGACATCGGGTATAGGTGACCGTGGTGTCACCGCTTGTCGAGTTGGAATTTTTTTCCAAGAGGTCCAAAATGAGCCTCTGGTACCCAAAACTTCTATGAGAAGGTCACAAAGGGTAAGTAAACCTCCATAAATATTTACACCTTCTATATCTTATTTATTATTGATTGATAATGGTGAACCAAAAAGTTTTGAAGAAGTAATGCAGGATGAGACCCACGTTCAATGGGAGCATGGCATGGATGAGGAGATGGAATCCTTGGAACAAAACCAAACTTGGGATTTGGTTAAGTTGCTTAAGTAGTAAGAGGACATTACAGAACAAATGGGTTTATAGGATCAAGGAAGAAGAGGGTGAATAGAAAAGGTAAAAGACAAGGCTTGTAGTAAAGGGATTTGCATAGAAAATATTGAATTTGGTGAAATATTTTCTCTTGTTGTTAAAATGACTTCCATACGTACTGTATTGAGTTTAGTTGCAGTACGATGATTTATATTTAGAGAAACTAGATGTGAAGATGACTTTCCTTCATGGTGATTTAGATGAAGAGATTTATATGCAACAACCGCTTGGGTATGAAGTCAAGGGTAAGGAGAAATTAGTGTGCAGGTTGAAAAAGAGCCTATATGGGCTCAAGAAAGCTCTAAGGTAATGGTATATGAGGTTTGATAGTTTCATGCATGAGCATGGTTACTTGAGATGTGAATCTGATCATTGTGTTTATTTCAAGAAGCTTGAAAATGGGAGCTATATTATTTTGTTATTGGTATGTGGATGATATGCTTATTGCAGGATCTAGTATGCAGGACATTGGTGAGCTTAAGGAAAGCTAGCTCACACATTTGCTATGAAGGATTTAGGAGCTGTAAAAAGAATCCTTGGCATGCAAATACACAGAGACAAGAAGAACAAGAAATTGTATTTGTCTCAAGAGGATTATATCTACAAGGTGTTAGAAAGGTTTAAAATGTAGAATTCAAAACCTGTAAGTACACCTATGGCTAAACACTTCAAATTAAGAAAAGATCAGTGTCCTTCATCACATGAGGAGGTCAAATACATGACATGAGTACCATATGCTTCAACAGTTGGGAGTCTCATGTATGTTATGGTTTGTACCAAACCAGACATTGCACATGCAGTGGGAGTTGTGAGTAGATTTATGGCCAATCCAGGTAAAGAGCATTGGAAAGCAATCCAATGGATACTCAGGTATTTGAGAGGGACAACTAGCATATATGTGGCTATGTTATTTGAGAGGGACAAGTAGTTATGCTATGGAGGTATGGATTTTTTTATGTGGCTATGTTGATTCGGATATGGCTAGATATCTGGATGGTAGAAGGAGCACTACTGGATATATTTTCATAATATGTGGGACTTCAGTTAGCTGGATATCAAGATTACAGAAGGTTGTGTCTTTGTCTACTACAGAGGCATAGTATGTTGCAACTACAGAGGCTAGCAAAGAGATGATATGGATGAGCAGGTTCATGGAAGAGTTGGGAAAGGAGCAAGATGATTGAAATTGTTCAGTGATAGTTAGAGTGTAATTCATTTGGCAAAGAACTCAGTGTTTCATTCTAGAACGAAACACATTTAGTTGAGATATCACTTCATACGACTTGTATTAAAGGATGAACAACTGAAAATGTAGAAGATTCATACGAGTGAAAACTATGCGGTTATGCTAATAAAGCGATTATCAAGAGAGAAGTTGGAGTTACACTCCACTTCTATTGGTCTTTGAGTTTGAGACTTGAAGAGAAAGTAACAAATCTAAGGAAAGGATCCAAGAATGACACTTTGTACAAGTATAGTGTAGTAATTTATCTCCAAGTGGGAGATTGTTGAGTTGTGGAGCTCAATTACTTCAGTTTTGCATGCTATATTAAACTTGCTAGAAAACACAGTAACCGACATCGGTTATGAAGGGACCGACATCGGTCACCTATGATCGGCATCGATCAGGAAAGTAGGAACCGACATCGGTTAGGGCTAACCGATGTCGGTTACTTATGCGTGGTGTTTTATTTAACTCATGGGAATTAGATATAATTTTAGTATTAAAAAAATCTATTGATTGTAATTGCATGGATAAGTGCCCTAAGTTTGTATATGCCTATATAAGCATGAAAGCTAGGGTTTAGAAGTAAAGGATTGTAAGAGTTGATGATTATTGTGGAAATAATTGTGAAAGAGAATTCTTGGAGAAGAAGGAGAAGCTTGAGAGAAAGAAAGTATTGTACATCTGAGAGGTGTGAAAGATTGTAGATCTTCAATTGTATATCTTCTGAAATCTTTGGATAATATATTGGCTTGTTTCTTAGTGGATGTAGCCCACACTAGGTGAACCGCATTAAATCTGGTGTTGATTTATATCTCTTGTTTTATATATTTATTTTGGTAGAATATATGCTTTTATTGCATGTATGCTTAGATCTGATATATTATATGTACAACCTTATGCTAACCCCCAACAACACCCAATTGGTCCACATATCAAGCCTTGATAGTGCCACATCATCACTATGCAAACTAATATATTTTTCCTTGTTGGAGCAGAACTTTAGGGGACCATAACTTTTGCATATGAAATCGGTTTGACCTCGTTCAAATTGTGTTGGAAAGGTCTCAATGAGATATTCAATGTGTGAGTGATTCATCACAATTGTAGACTATTTGGTTAGACCGGTTGTGGGGATCCTCTTGGATCAATGCACAAGGATGACAAGTGAGAAAATGGAGTAAGGAAAGTACAACACAAAAGTTGGGAGATGACGAAAAGTATATAAGGCTTGAATGGATGCATTTTGTAATGGTTTGCATCCATAATGCATGATGATTGCACAAAGTAAAGAGCACAATATTTATGAAGTTGTGAGGGAAATGAAGAATGTTTTACACTATGATGTTTTGGAATTGTTTGCACAATGTCATGATATAGTCACATGGGTTGAGCACAAATTCTTAGGTTATTTCCTAACCGACACAATAATAATGCACAAATGACATGATTTGCTAACAAAAGATGTTAGAGGAGTGACAAAGAGTCATGAAGAGTAACTATCTATGGACACACATCACCAAAAGAAACAAGGTCACCATACAAACATGTCTCACACTTATCTTATAGATCTCTAGAAAGATATCAAGGATTGATTATCCTCAACCACAAGATCTAACAAATGTAAAAGGTCATGTAGAAAGACAATGTGGTATTTTAGAGGAGTTAATGAACCCAATTCCAATATAGAAAGATATAGAACCTAAGAAAACATAAAGGGAGCTAGTTTCACCATTTAAGGGGCGGGGTGGTGAATAATAGAGAAGAAAACTGAGCCGAGATGCAAAAGTGAATGAAGGGTTATGGAGAAACATCATCTAGGATTTTAGCTCGTTTTATTTGTAAGAGTCCTAATAGTGGGATTAGTATTTGTAGATGTCATTAAGGATGTTAAAATTAATAGAAACCTACATGTGTTGATTTGATGTGTATTTTAAGGCAATTCACGAGTCAATAACTTTGAGTAACTGTCATTATATTTTAGAGTTATGACGTTTGTAAAGTCTAATTTTGACACATCTAATACTTTTATAAATGTCAAAGCAACAATCTGGAAGGCCCCAAACCTACAAAATGACTATATGATTTATGTTAACAAACATTAAATAGATTACCCCTTTCACCTCTTCAATTTTGGGGTCATAGTTTCACTGATATCCATAGGCAATACCTTAGGAAACATCATTAACATTGACTCCCAAACCTCTGATTTCACACATACAACCTATGTAATAATATTTGTTGAGATTGATAATTCAAAGGATCTACCAGATGACATTGAGCTAAAAGTTCAAAATCGAACTTGGAATCAACCTCTGGACTATGAGGGCCTGGCATTAGATGTTAGAGATGTTTTTCTTTGGGGCATTCTGCCACTGACTTGCGAGATGGTAAAATGCAAAAATGAGAATGCTAATTGGTGGAGAAATGCCCTCTTGGAACATCTGGTATTTGAATCTAAGAATATCCATATTTTTGATACTTGAGGAGGAAGACATGGTTGAATATGTCCCTGAAACCCCTTTGAGAGAGATCACAGATCATGTAAATAAGGGGTTATCCATGGGTAAAAATCGTGAGTACCACAAACACTAAACTAAAAGTACATGTAGTGGCTAAGGAGAATGTTCCTCCTTGTTCTCCTTGTTCAAGCAAAGACACATAAACCGATCATAGATTTTGAAGTTGTTATTCCTTTACAGAAATTTCCTGATGAGTGGATTATGGTTTGTAACAAGAATAAATTTGTTCACACAAAAACCACTCCCGCCACGTAGAAACTTTGGTTCCTCTGTTTTTGCTCGACTTTTCCTCTCCTACAATTAATGTCACCGACATGTAGTTGCGTTGTTGTTCTTTTGCCATCTAGCGACCATCATTAGTTGTTGTTGTTTGTTGTTTTTTGGTTTCACTTTGGAAAATTGTTCTCTGCCTTTGTTCTTCATTGTCTATTATGGCTTTTAGGCCTTTTTTTTTGGGTGTGGTCCCCACCGTCAAAAAAACCAATTAGGTCAGATTGCTTTATCTAGCTTTATGATCCCTTCTCTGTTCTTCGAGGTATGGTCCCCTTCAAAACCGTTTACCATTAATAAAAAAACAAACATTGATTGTTAAATTTACACTTTACGACAACTTGTATATAAAAAAAGAGGAAAATAGGGTTTAGGCTCCGCTAGATGTTTTCACAAGTGAATGCTTAGCCTTGTCGTATGTCACCATCGCGTCCACACCGCCGATTTACTGAGATCTAGGTGATATTATTTGCATTAATTTTGTATCGATCGTCAGTCCGCCCCTTGGGCGGTGGCTTATAAAATGACCACCTCCTTGGGCCATGCATCTATTGATGTTGGTCTTATCGCAAGAGCTCTGAAAATGGCACCGAAACGAGCGAGGAAGTTTGTCCCGAAGGTATTCGACGAGGTAAGGATACTGATACTCCTTCCCGGATATTGTTCTTGATTTACTAGCTTTTGACAAAGCTTACAACTGGTTTGAATCATTTTCTCTTGTTGCTTATTTTGTGGGCCGAGTTCCCCCTGAAGGTATCCTCTGCCAATGGATTCATAATCATTGGCAACCTCATGGAGTCAAGGTAGAGGGAGTCCAAAACATGACCAAGGGTTTCTTTTTGTTTCGCTTTACCAATGTTGAACATTGCAAAGTTGTTGTTAACCATGGTCCTTGGTTTATTCGCAATACTCTTGTGGTTTTCTCCCACTGGACTCAAGATTTTCAAGTCTCTGAGCAAGCCAAACTCAAAATTCCTGTTTGGGTCGAATTTTCGGCCTTCCTTTGCCTCTGTGGGGATTCATTGATCAACTTATCAAACCCTTGGGTCGCCTCATCTGCCATGAGCAACATAAGTTCTACTCGGCTCGACCCCAGAAACGGTCTTGTGTTGAAATTGATCTTTCAAAAGACCTCAAAGATACCCTCGATATCCAGGTTGGAGACACACGCTTTGCATAGAAAGTTATGTACATCAATCTACCCAACACTTGTTTTCGGTGCCAATCTACTGACCATATGATCAAGGACTATCCTCTCATGACTCCAAGCCCACCGCCGGTTTTAGAGAAAACCCCGATGGACCCTAAATCCAACACTCCCTCCTCTGATGGATGGACTACTCACTGTCAGAAAACCTTTGGCCTCAACTCAAAAATAAGCCCCAACAAGCTACTTACAAACCGGTGGTTACTTCCACTTCGCCCATTTGAATCCATCTACTGTGACCCTTCCCAAGCCCACGTCTTGCCATCTCTCGGACTCTGCAAGCTACAATTGTCATCAACTCTCACCCCTCAGCTCCTGCTCTTTCACACCCCTCATTTCTCGAGACTTCAAGCTTTCTGGATAATACTTGAAAGGTTGCCTTACGACTACTCGATAGGATAGAAAGGTTGCCTTATGTTGTTCTTGAAGTCCTTCCCCTCCTTCCAAGGAGGATTTCTCGTAGAGACCCCGCCGGAAGTTCGAGCTCGGTGATTTTATTCATGGGAATGTGCGGCAAGTCACTTTCTCTAACCGCTTTGGAGCATTAGCCAGCCTCGAGGAGGAAACCATGCACCTTGATAGTTCTCCATGTTAGTTTACTCATGGAATGTTAGGGGGCTTACTGATCTGACTCGCAGATATCTTGTCAGAGACAGTTGTAAGCATTTTACAAAGTTTCAGGTGTTGTGTTTGCAGGAAGTCAAAATCTCTGGCTTCCATCTTTCTACTGCTATGTGTACCATCTGGCCTGGTTCTCTCTGCCAGATGTCAGCTCATGATAATGGTCGAGGTGGTGTTGTCACTCTTTTAAGCCCTAACCTCACCTCCAATATCATATCTTGGGGTTCTGACCCCACTCATCGGGTGGTGTGGACCCTTTTTGATTTTGACGGCCACATTCTTGGGTTGGCCAATATCTATGCTTCCAACGATGCCTCTGAGTGTTCTTCTTTTTGGCGGTGGTTGGCTGATCATCTACCCTCTGCTACCTGGCTTTTTGTGGTGATTTCAACATGGTTGAATCCCCAAAGACAAGTTGGGACGACTTCCAATGCGTTGGTGTGTTGGTGAACGTGAAGCCTAGTTTTACTTGTGCAATAAACTTTGTCTTTTTGATCCCAACCACCGCAAGCACTCTCTGCTGCCACTCCTTGGTTCACTTGGTCTAATTTTAGATCTGGCGATGACAGAGTTTATAAGCATCTTGACAGAGCTCTGCTTTCAGAGCAACAATGGTTTTCCTTTGACTCTTCATACAGCCTCCCGGTTTGGTGGTGGACACTGCTTTGGTTTCTGACCATAAGCCTATCTTCTTTGGGATTCAATGGAACTTTTAGTGTCCCAAGCCCAAGTCCACCCAGTTCTATTTAAATACGTCCCACCTTTCTCATCCCAAAACTTTGGATTATATAAGACGTATTTGGAATCTTGACTGAGACCTGTTGATGGGATTGGCTGGATTGATTGGTGGTCTCATGCCATCACTCATACCACTTCTTTCCTTCGGCTCTATGGGAAACAAGCTGCTCTTTTTTGCAAGAATTCTCATGAAGCCTCTCATATTGAATATTCGAGAGCTATTCAAGAGCTTAATCTGTCTCCTTTCAACACCCACCTGTAAGTGCAAGCTACTCATTGGAAACATAAGCTTCAAATTGAGGAGCACTATAAGTCTAGAGGAGCCCAAGTTCGAGCCCGACTGCACTGGCTTCGCATTGATGACAAAAGGATTTTTTGCTTCCTTAAATCTAATCAAACTCTCACCAAAATCAAAGCAATCAAGGATGGCAATCAAAGGCTTACTCTCTTACCTGACATTCTGCAAGCTTTTGTGCATCACTATCATGTTGTTTTTGTTGCTCAACCTGCTACTCCAGCTCGGATGCTGCTCTCCTCCAATGCATTGAAGTTGTTCCCTACAAGCTCTCTGAAAGTCAATGCATTGCTTGTGATAGACCTCTCACTCTTGATGATTTGAAGGAAGTTGTTCTACAGATGGCCTCTGATAAAGCCCCTGGTGTTGATGGTTTTCCCTGTGAGTTTTACCAGTCTCTTTGGATGACTGTTGGTCTAGATCTTCATCAGGTCTATCTGGAAGCTATGTCCTCCAACACCCTAGGTGATCTGATCAACCAAGGCAACATCAAATTCATTCCCAAATTTGGAGATCCCGAGCTTATCACCAATTGGTGGCCAATAACTCTGCTCAATGTCTCGTACAAAATTATTGCCAAAGCTCTTGCTATCAAGCTCACTAATTTACTGCCCTTGATCATCAGGAGTGAGAAAACTAGCTTTATCAAAAATAGATATATTTTGGACAACATTATTGCAGTTTGGGAGGGCATGGAATATGCCCGCCAGACTTCTCAACCGACTCTGTTTGTTAAAATTGATTTTGAAAAATCCTATGATAGAGTTGAGTGGCCTTTCATTCTGGCCATGTTGCAGGCTATCGGTTTTGGACCCAAATTCATCCGCTCTGTTAATATGCTCTTTCAAAATGCGGGTGCCTATATTACTATCAATGGTCAATAGTCTGAGAGATTCTCTCTTCATCATTCCATCCGACAAGGTTGCCCTCTTGCTCCTTCTCTTTATGTCATTGCTCTGAAGGTCTAAGCTACTTGCTCGCTAATGCTGCTAATGTTGGTTTGGTTAAAGGTATTCAACTACCTTCCTCTCCTAAGCAGTTGATTAATGGTCATTTTGCAGATGACTCTTTTCTCACTCTGGCTGAAACAAAGGCCTCTGTCACTAATGCCATGAAATGTCTTGATATTTTTGTCTTGCTTTTGGTTCTGCTATCCAATGGAAGAAAACCCAATGTTACAGACAGGTGATGGGTCCCAAACCTCCTTGGCTAGAGGGATTCCAATGGCTTTGGATTGAACCTGGTGTTCAATTTAAATTTTTAGGCATTCCTTTTGCCTTTATGGCATCCCCTGCTGACCTTTGGAACTATGTGATTCAACGAGTTGAGAAAAATCTCTTTTGGATTACCAAGCATCTGTCTCTTGCTGGAAAATTCCAAGTCTACTCCAAGGTTTTGGCTGCCACTCATGTCTATTACTCATCATGTTGGGCACCTTCTAAAGCCGCTTACCACAGACTGGAGAAAATTCTGCGTGATTTCCTGTGGGCCAACTCCGAAGGGAACCATGGTTTTCACAGAGTTGCTTGGGACATATGTTGTACGCCCAAGGACATTGGTGGTCTTGGCCTAATCAACATTCATATGCAGGGGTTTGCTCTTACTGCCAAATGGATTATTCGTAGCCTTGAAGGTGAGGAATCTTGGAAAATTCTTCTTAGAAATTATATATCTCAAGGGTCTCCGCTTAATCGAAAGGCATGATAGGGTTTGAACTACTACTCCTTACTTCTATGCCTGCTTACTTTGTTAAAATAGGTGGCTCTTTTGTGGCCAAAAGCATATGGAAAGCTTGGGAGCTTCTCAAACCCCATCTGCTTTGGCAGGGTGATGGTTTTGGAACGGGCTCTCTTAACTCTCTTAGTTTGTGGTGGAATCCGGTGTTTCAATTTCATGACAAACCCCTTGCTCTTTCCTTGCAGCTCAAGGGTTTGCGTCTTTTCAAAAAAGGGATTCAGTATATTCAGGACCTTTTTTGTCCTATCACCAGGGATTGGCTTCCATGGGATAGCCTAAAAGCTATTTTTCTCTAAATGACAATGACAAACAAGCCATTTCTATCATTCAAGATCTCATACCTAGCGATTGTTTGCATAAAATTGGTGTCACTACGCAACGCCCATGGTGGTTTGATTGGCATTGGCCCTCTGCCACCCCCTTCAGAAATTATAAACCTTGGGTGGGCTACAAGCTTCTCACCCAGAAGCAACTTCCTCTCAATAAGTTAAATGCTCATTGGAGCCTGCATTCCACTCGTTTTGGGTGGAAGCAGTACTTCACTATTGTTTGGGCCATTCCTATAGAGCCCAAAGTTGCACACTTTCTTTGGAGCATTCTTCATCAAGGGCTTCCTGTGGGCAAGCACCTTGTTCTTCTGGGAGCTCCCCGCCGCACTGCCCTTTCTGCAACCACATTGAGACTCTTCTTCATCTCTTTTGGTTCTGCCCTCATGCTCAGTCTGCCTGGCGCTGGATTCATACCCTTTTTCAACCTTTTTTGCCCACCTTCTTTACGTGGAAAATGGTTCTTCTGGGGATCCGACCTTTATTCCTACAAAATTTTACAACATTTGGCATTCTTTCAGAGCGGCTATTTTATATCACATTTGGAAATCTAGAAATGTTGTTATTTTTAATAAGGAGACAATGGATAGAATTTTTTCTATTTCTAACAAGCTTGCTGTCATCTCCAATGTTTCGCTTCAGATCCAGTGCGAGCGGCAGAGAAAGTCCGCATTGAAGTTGAGCACTTGTAAACTCTTTTGGACCATTGGGGAGTGCCCCTTGTCTTTATTAGTCACATTCCACCGATTCCCCTTACCGCCGCTCCCGCTCACAAGGCCGCTGCACAGGTCACTACTCGATTTCTCATGGGCGGCACAACTTCAATCGGGGTCCGGCTCGTGGGTGGCGTAACACCTCTCCTCACCAGTGGGTCCCTTCTCCACCTTCATCTTGACTCCGCCCGCTTTGAAGGGTGTTTGGTTGGTTGGGCTCATTTAATATGGTGGTTCCGGTGGCGCACACCCGACCAATCAAAGTTTTCGCGGCTCTCTTTGGCTATCTCGCCCCCCGTGGGGAAACAAGGAGGAGCAATAGCAGGCAGATGGTTGGGAGCCAGCCTGATGACACCCTCGACACTACTCTTGGTGGTTGGGGTGGTGACCATCCAAAGAGCCCACCGCCACCGCCACCATCTTCCATGTTTGTTGTTGTTGCCTAGCTCCATGTTTGGAGTTTTCTCTGGTTCTCTGCACTTTTGTTTTAAACTTTTTTGATTGAAAATGCTACTGTTGATATGACACTTTGCTACTCGTAGCCTCTTTATGGCTACTTTGATCCTGCTTATGGGGTGTGATCTTTTCCACCCGATTTTGTATGATTAGCATTGTACTTCTTATGTCATCTTTAATATATGGTTATGCTTTTCAATAAAAAATTTACACTTTAAAAACTTTAGGTTCAATGTTGAAATCTTGAAAATGAGTAAGTACCTACTAGCTTAGGTTTTCAAAAACTATCTTCTAATCAGAACTCTTGGAGCTATGAGACTAGTTCTATTAAAGGCTAAAAATGACCCTAATTTCTTATCAATATGTATACTTTTATTATTTCTTATACTTAACAATTATTTTAGTAAAAATGCTCCCCTAGTATGACCTGCCACATCAAAAAAAATGCTTAAAAACACTTAGTATTAAGAACACATATGTGTTCTTAAACCATAAGAACATGTACACATTATAACATATGCACGTTCCTTTATATTTTCACACAAACTAAAAGCCTCTAGCCTCATAAACAATTTGGTTTCCTAGCCTTAGGCTTAGAATTGTTTATACACAACAACCCGCATGTTTTGTACTTAAAATGCATACATTTGTCTTCGCCATGATAAATCCTACAAGAATGATCGAGACCTTTCTTAAAAATATGCATACGAGTGTCAAGCCATTCAAGTTATCCTTTTTCTAAATATATATTTTTTCATTTTTGACTATTATTTAATACAACGCAAAAAGTCTCCATCTATATATCTATTTCAAACTATGTTTTTTTATACCTCTATTTTCAATGATTATACATGTCCATCTTTCATCATGTATCTTTTGTTTTTCTCATCCAAGTTGAATAAAAAAATTATATTGTCCCAAACTAGGAATAATTTTATACATATTCAAAAAAACTAAATTGATATTTTTGAGGGAGTTAACAATAGTATAAAAAATGGGGAGAGGCATGACCAACTCCCTAATATGGTTTTGAAAAATAGGAGCACCTCTTAGAATTTTAGCTTTTTGACTCACTAACATTTCATCATTTTCAAAAAAACTTATTAATTTAGAAACTAGACTTGAAATTCAAGAGTTCATGTTCTTATAGTATCTTCAAATTTTGAGTGTAGCTATCTCAATTAACTCATACAAGTAGGTTTTTGTTTAAAAAAAAAACACCCACTTAATACTCCCTTTTAGTCCCCATCTCCATGTAGTTACCCCAAAAGATAATCTCAAAGATAAGTAGTATAAATGAATACTACGTAAAATTTAATGAAATGACTTTTGTCGGGCCTTTTAACACTTTGATACCTCTTGTCAAGTGGTTAATAAATCTAGCCATATTTTTTTTTGATAAATATATAAACTTCCCAACTCTCAATAGGATTTTAAAAAGTTATTTTGTTTAGCCATTTCCTTGTGATTAATATGATTAAGCGATACAATATATCTAGTAATATATCTTAGGTCATTTATTTACTGTTGAATGCCAATATTATATGAGACTATATGAGGGACACCATTTCTTCCCACACCTGTATTCATGACAATCAAAGCGTCTTTAGATCACTTTTGAAACGATATGTAATTGGTTAATGTAAAATTTTATGACAAATTTCAAGATGTGAAATGATTAGGATCTTCATTGGTAGTAGTAGGGCAACACTTTGTATTCATTATAATGTCTAATTGTTTTAGTAAATAGATAATTTGAATACATCTAGTTTTTTTGGTATTTTGTAATTCAGAGGGACCAAAGAAAATAATACATCTAATATTAGTAGAATAGGTATTCCCGATTGTACTACTTCATTCATGTTCATGTCTCTTACAACTGTATGGTAGACGAGAAATGATATTTTCAGGGGCTGCCACAATAATGTAGCTGATAAAGTCACTGATGCAGGTTTATTTGAACTTTAAATGATTCACATAAAAATATATTTTTCAAGTTACAACCATTACTTTCATAATTCCATAAGCGTTTGTGTGAAAACGCTGCGGGCAAGAGAAGTTGAATTAAGTACCTACCTACCTTCCTAGCTAAAAAATAGTTTTGCGACAAATCTGTTACCTATTGTTGGTGTGGAGGATGATGATGGGGATCTATGGAAGTGCCGTTGCAATTATTGTGATGTTAATGGGATCCATAGAGTATGGCGTTTCAGAAGACACGAACAGGGTTTTCAGTCCATGCTCGGATTCATTGGTGCAGAAGAAGGATGGATTTACGTTTGGTATAGCCTTCGCGGACAGGGACTCCTTCTACATCGACACGCAGGCGAGGACCAAGCTGGAGCTCTCGCCCTGTGATACGCGTTTGGCGTTGTCGTCTAAAGCGTCTCAGTTGGCTGTATTCAGGCCCAAGGTCGACGAGATTTCCCTCCTCACTATCAACACCTCCACCGGCTCCTTCTCTCCGGTATTCTTCTTCTTCTTCTTCTTCTTCTTCTGTTTTTACTGCCCCGGGCAAGGATTAAGAATCGAAACTCATCGACTGTATAGGCAAGGTCAATCTTCTTAGGGTTACTTCTTCGTCCTCATTAATCTTCTCGTCCAGTTCACGGATCTTATGATCATGACTGTATTTTTCCATTACAAACTATGGTTTTGAATTGGTTGCTTTACACCAATTTTTGAGAAGCTACTCTTGTTTTATTTCCAGGTAACATAATTACAATCATTTTGGCCGATGTGTTGGGGTTTGCACGTTGACTTTGTATTTTGTTGTCTTGTCACTTGCGTTAGGACTTTCAGACCGCACTTTAAATCCTGCACACATTTATTTAAACCATAGTATTGAGATTAGACTTGGCAAACACATTTGAGACTTCAATTTGTTCCACAATAAAAACTCTGTCAAAAACTCGATTGGTGAAGATAATAAATAGTAAAGTTCGACATTAATTTGTTGATAGATTTGTTTCTTATTGCCAGACATTCTTATTAGATGCATTTGGAAAATTGTTAATGCTCCCTCAGTTAATGATTCCTTTTTGGTTTTCTAAGTCCACAAACAAGTTGTAAATGGCTGATATTTACTAAGAACGCCCTGTTTGTTCTGAATTAAGGCATGCCTTTGGAGTTCTCTCTGTCAAAGTTTGGTTACAACTGTTTAAGTGTCTTTACTCTTTTATCGTTTTGATTTTTAATCTTTTATATAGTATTTTATGTTCTTTGTTGTGATTGCTAAGATTTGAATTTGCATTGAGTAATCGATAGTACCCAATTTTAAGGATACCTAATTTGGGGAATTCTATGAAGTTTAAATGTCATGTTTTATAGTTGCTTTGATATCTTTATCAATCTTGAACTACCAGTATCCGGCCCCTGCTTGGCTCCAGACTCTGCAAGGTTTGCAAAGTCTCAAAACTATGTTTTAAAAACAGAATGAAGAGCCCAAGCAAGGGATCAAATGACCCAACGAAGGAGCCCATAGAGCTCATCAAAGACCATGGATCCAAAAACATTGAGAGTACACCTATCAGCTCAAAATGTCAGACGCAGTTCCGTGTTAGAAGAGGAATTGTAATTTCTGGTCCTCATCTTTTGAAAACAATATAGAAAACCAGCACTTTTCTATGCCTTAAGAAGGTAGAAAAGTTTCTCTGATCAGGTGTATCTGTTCAACTTGATGTAGGTATTTGTGTTCATTATTGATTGGCCTCACACACTGTCACCTGAAATCTACAATCTAAGTATTTCACCCACGCTAATGGAGAGGATCATTAGAACCTATAATTTCGGAATGCTGGTAATGACTGACATTGTGATGCAGTGGACATTCATCAAACAAACTTGCATTTAACTAATGGAAACAAATAGGATTGTAGGAACATAAACTAGTCCGTCAGGATTAATCCATGAAAGATTCACAAACTGCTACCATTTTCCTTTAACTTTCAAACTTCAGAAGCGCTGGATATTTATATGTTTCTAGAGTTCAAGTAGTGCTATGATGCATATGGATGAATGGTTCTTTTTGACCTATGAATTTTGTTTAGCTACTGCATATTTTGGTTTATAACAATTTTTTTTGTTCCTTTTGTTATTCTTCCTTAGAGAGCCTTTATAACAACCTCACTTTGGCCCTATGTCACAAGGTACGTTGAATTTTATAGAAAATGTTCGAACTGTGCTGAATTTTATCCTCGCCGAACATGAACTTGAACTTTATCAATTATTTTTACATGGGAAAATTTTGACATGATGTTGCATTATGTTATAAATATGTGAATATGCCTAGTGAAAGCAGAGGATGAAAAATTCTCTCTCCTCTGTCTTTGTAACAGATTTATGTTTTTTTTAAAATCAGAATGATAAACAATTTTTTTCTTTGAACTTTAAGACATTTTTTTCAAACTTTATCCTTTGGCGAACTTGAACCGAACTCTGGTGAACTTGAATCAACTTTATCCTTGTCGAACATGAACTCGAACTTGAACCTTGCGATTTAGCTTTGGCCTAAGCTAATGTATGAGTCAACTACTGACAATGCAGGTTCAGTCTTTAGTTTTGGCATTTATCCTATGGTTTGTAATTTTTGATGGTGAAAATTTGCAGTCCAATGACATTTTCTATAAGCCTATAGATTAGTTTTTATTTTTAATTACCAATCCAAAGTTTTCCCAAATGGTTTGGTCTCATAACAGATTTGTATGCTAAAGTACAGGTTCTTGTATTACATCTTGCACCTGACAATTATTTTAGCAATTTGCTTTACAAATTACTCTCTAGTGCATGCTGCTAGCTGGTAGTAGCTCCAGTTTCTTCTACTGATAGGATTTCTGTCTAAAATGGTGCACACCTTTAGCAGATAGTTGGGCCTCGAACAATATTTGACTTGGTTATCAGCTCAAAGTGATTTCCTGCAAGTGCAGAAGTCTGTTGTGCATGAGGTGCACAGTTTTGACAATGTCAAGAAAATATTGGGATGCATTTTAACTCATAAGGAGAGGGAGAACCTGTGGCGAAGGGGGCTGGGTGGGACAATGTGGAAGGGGTGAGGGAAGAGAGGTGTCACAATTCTGATGGGACTGAAATTTTGCTGGACAATAAACCATGCACAGATAAAACAGTGTTAGTAGAGCACACTTACAAAATGGGTACGTGGGATAGGAATTTACATTATGATTACATAAATATGCCATGCAAACATCAAAATAGTTAATTTTGATAAAGTGAACACTGCCCACTGATATACAGAATCGTTAATTTTTAGAGTTCCAACAATAGACAATATAAAAATACAATGCCATATCATGGTGGTGTTGTCATTGATTTGTAGGTTCGCCTGATAGATCATCCCTCCCCAACTCATAGAATTGTTAGGAATTAGAAAGTTTAATAGGAGAATGAACAGTGTGATTGATCTTATTGCTTCAAACTTATTTATAGGAGACAAAATTGGTTGTAATGGATGTGCGGTTATGCCTGTGCCTGCACATATAACCATTTATTAATTATGATAAAGCTAAATATAAGCTAATATTTTCCAGCACCCCCTTCAACAAAGCATATGTAAGACACTTCAACTTACTAACACTTATTTTTGGCAATGCTTTCCCGTACAGAAATATACAAAGTTTTATCCAACAAAGATAGGGCTGCGAAACAGAGAATAAAGAGAAGGGAATTTATGCATGAATATTCGACAAAGTGCCAGGTGCTATTATTATGGAAAACCTGGCCATTATAATAAGGATTGTAGGATTGTTCTCATTCAAAGCCTGATATGTATTCAAGTAACCATTTTGAAAAGAAAAATTACAGTTATAGCTGTTGTGATAGAGAAAAGAAAGGGAAATTATATACTTTTTTCTACTTCATCAATGGCCAAATCCTTACACAATACTCTTCAGTGGCCGAGTACTCCAAAGTTTCATTCTACTCTTTGGGAAAACAATCAGAGTCAGTCAGTTGCTGATTTATTACCCAATTTCAGAAACTAATCACGCAATTTCATAGTTAGTTTTGGATTAGGCTGTCTGAGTCAGTATTTAATTTGATTCTTTGCCGAGTTCTGAGTCAATTTCTACTCTTTGGGTCTGTCAAGTTGTTGTTGAGTTCTAGTTGTGTGACTATGGCCAAAAGTATCTATTACAAGGCATGGTATATTGACTCAGTTGCTGGAAGCACGACACACAAAAAGGATTGATTTGTCTCGTTGGATGAATTGGAAGTCAAGGAGGGACAATTGATTTAGGAGATGCTAGGCTATACACAGTGATATGTCCCTTTCAGAATGCACAGCAGAAACTGAGAAGAAAAATGCTTGAACAACAATTAATAATTAAAGAAAACATCTGCTAAAACTTGTTTGTTTACACTCTGCATTAGCATGGATTAAATACATGTACAAGGATGAGGGTGCGTGCTGGCTGGATAAGAGCAGGCAGGCCAGGCACATGCAGAACGGAAAAAATAAAAAAGCTTAAATTTAAAAGCTGATTGCAAATGTAGAATTTTTCTTAGAGCGAATCTCATCAAATGACCTAAGGGCAAGCAACAAAACCAATATAAATAACTGATCAAAGTGTCAAAGATGTTTAGGACATGTATGCATCAACCTAAAGAAGAACCCTATCAGTGAGTCAAATTGCAAATCAGAATTTCAACATTGAATTTGGTGAAGGTGTGTGTTCGAAAGGATGAGGATTTTTTCTAGAATGGTTGCAGAAGGCGGTCTCTAAGAAACTTGCTGCAATAATAGGTTAACAAGCTTTAGTGGCTAAGAACAGCTCCAAAAAGCAAATCTAGCACCGTATGGGCATCTTGGTTAATAAACTCTTGCATATTGAAGGAAACTTAAGTTTACATTTTTCCCCCAATTCAGTAGAAGGGGTTTGTGAAGCTTGCATTTTGTGCAAATAACATTGGGGTAAATACGGAAAAACATTGCATGGAGAGCAAGCATGCAATTGTAATGGTGCACAGTGACCTTTGTGACGAAAGTAACTTGATGATTTCTCTAGAAAAATTCGCCCACTTTCTCATATGAAGTCAAGATGCTCTGGAAACATGCAAGGAGTTGAGAACCATGGTACAGAGCCAGAGTGGGAAGAATATTAAGTTCTTGACTTCTAAAAGTATTGTAAAGGTTATGTTATCTGTAAGAATCTTCTTGATATTCTCCTTAACAAAACGGTGCTACAAGGAAAAACAAGAATTAGTGTATAGATGTGCATTTGTTTAAGGGAAATCCCTCCTAGAACTTCTGGGCTGAAGCAGTTCATTCAGTAGTAGACAAACAACACTAAATTCTGAGCTTAAGCCATTAAATTTAGGTCTGACTTTTTAATCTTGTTTTATGTTGTAATAGTTCTAAATTTCTGGTTTATGTTTTACTGTTATAAATTCAAAATCAGATTTCTTACTGAATCTTGATTTACAGTTAGTTGAGATAATAAATCCTTATTCATGGATTGAAAAATTTCTAACCTATATTGTGCTCCAAATGCAGATTTGGAATAAGTATGAGATCTGATAAAAGTTAATAAAATTTAGATTTGTAAATAGTTTTCTGTATCATAAATACAATTTTGCTTTTTCATTTTTATTGCTTAATTTATTTAAAATATTTTCATCTTGTTGCGGTTAAATATTTATTCAGAAGCTAAAAATGTTTTTCTGCGTACAAATAATATTTTTCCATTACTTTTAGGTCCACTTTCTCTCAGACATCCATGGCTCATATCACACAATGTGTCCCCACTTATTCTAAGCTCTGTAAAAATTTAAAATTGCCATTTATCTCGTTTGCTACATCAGCATATGATATGTGGTAGATGTATTGCAGGATAGCTGCATGTAGCTATGCATCTGTTAGACCTTTTTTGTGCTCTCTGTAAGGCTATCTGCATAAGACAAACTTTAACACATACTGAAGCTCAGAATTCTATCTTTGATGACACTTTCACTCACACTTGTGCATGAGCGTCTCACCTGAAGCGCAATAAAATAGCCCAAATATTCCTCATCATACTGCCATGCCAAAATACTTTCTGGCATGCCTTTTTCTTGACAGTCAAGAAGATATGCCACAGAGATGGCGTATAACAGTTTTTTTTTTTTAAAGTCCATCCGAGTTTGTATTCTTGTGTATATGTACATGTGCATCAATAACCTTTTTAAAAATTTCCTTGGATAACCATTCATTTTACAATTTTGCAACTTTTGGATTGCATGTTTATGTATACTGAATCATCCTCAAGCGTATCAATTTGATTTATTATGATTGGAGGGGCAGGAACAATATGGAGGGTATATGGTAGCATTTTCTGGGCGCAATTATGCAGCAAGGTCTGTTCCACGTTTTGTTGCCGACTCAACACACATAATCACAAGTTTCACATTGGTGAGTAAATTTATATGTAAGAGCTGATTTTGTATTTTTATTGTTACTGAAGGAAAATTTAATATGTTGGCACTTTTCTTCGATCAGGTTCTTGAGTTTAAAAAAGGGAGGTTGCAAAACTTATACTGGAAAACAGATGGGTGTGATTCTTGCAAAGGAAAGTCATCATTTGTCTGTTTAAAAGGGCAAGCTTGTGCAATTAAACTTTCTGATTGTAAAAGCAAGGGGGGTTCAGTTGATTGCAGCCTAGGCGTACAGCTAGCTTTTTCAGGCACAGATAAGCATGATGCCGTGTTGAACTCTTGGTATGAGATAAACAAACTGAGGCAATATTCTTTGTATGGTTTGTATTCAAATCTGAAAAGTTCCCTTACAAGTCAGTACAACAAGTTCTTCTAAGTTTATAAAAGCCATTGACTCCAAGTTGATGCTGGAATGTAAGTCAAACAGCAGTCAGTAATTTGCCCAACTTGAATAGGTTATATTCTGTTCACTCAAATGCACCCATTAATGTGTATCTAATCATTGCATGCAACATTCTATTGTTGCTTCCTTTATTACCTGATTTGGAGGTTTGCTGCATGTTTCACTAGATTGGTTTTTCTTGATATTATTCATAACACCAGAAGGCCATTATTGTGGAGTGTAAGGCAAATGGACTAACCATATGTAACTAGCAGTTCTATTTTGTGATTTGTTTTTTTAATTTAAATAGAATATTTCATGCTGATTGTTTTTATTCTGGTCTCACTAATATTCCTAGGAAGAAATAAGTAGGCATTGACACTCAGTGATGTCTTTGGGATTTACCAAGGCCGTTTAATTACCGAAATTTGCTGCTAGAGTAAAATAACAGTTATCTGTTCATTTATGTTATATATTGTTTCCAAGTTGACTTGATTCTATGCATTTTGAAAGAATCTTTATATTTTTCTTTCAAGTCTTAAATTGAATGGATCAATAGTTCCTCAAAGACAGTAATTCCTTCAGGATTGAATTTGCTGTTCACCCCTAATTGTAAATTTGATCTGTTCCACTTTCGTGTTACCCTTCACACAGTCTTTTGCCAACAAGGTTGACTGTCAACAATGACGTTTCAAAAGAAAGTTGCTTGCCAAGCAGCTTTTTGTTAAAACATTTTATCATACTTGCAATGAATCATCAGAACCTTCAATAGATAACATGCATTATAGGTAGAATCATGTTTGCAACATTAAAATTACTGCCATGTTTTCTGTTAATTGTTTTCAAAAAATTGTACTTCCAGAAAATCAGAACCGTCAATAGATAACATGCATTATAGATAAAATCATATTTGCAACATTGAAGTTACTGCCATGTTTTCTGTTATTTGTTTTAATGAAACCATAGTTCTGGAAAAAAAAATCCATTTCAAGTGAGAGAGGCATTAGAAAATATAATGATACTGTGTATTGTGGTGTAAATTTCAGCTATTTTAATTTTTTTATAGAACTTTTAATTTTGGAAAAAAAAGAAATTGCATTCCAACTCAGAAAGGTATCTGAAGTCAATATCATGACGCTATGTGTTGAAATTTAATTTTCAGCAGGCAATTGACTAGAAACAGCACTCTCAGACAGCTGAACCATGTACTTTAAAGGTATTAGAAGTCAATATCATGATGCTATTTGTATGCAATATAGTTGTCAGCTGGCAATTGACTAGAAACAGTATTTCCTGGACAGTTGAATTATGTGCTTTTATCATACTCAGGCTGTGGTACATGAATATTAGATAGAACCAACTTTGTTGGCAAGATTTTATGTTTTAGTTTCTTCGATCCTTTCACAAACTTGTCCAACGGACAGCGGCATAGCTTGCAACATTGGAGAAGTCATTTTTCTCTGCATGAAATGGGTGATTTTTCTTTGCATTTGAGAGGGGCAGCTCCCTCGTATGATAGGGGTAATTTGGGGTTTTTTGTGCTTTTGACCCAAAAGTATAAAGGAAACATAAAAAAAGTGGAAAGGAAATAGGGGGAAACATGAGAAAGATAGGAGAGACTTAGAATGGAAAAAACGCAGAGATTGCTTGGATAACTTGGAGTAAATACAAAGTAGGAGTATCCTATTTTTTCACACGAAGATGGGAACCAAAACATCAGCTGCATAGAGAACAAAGATCACTTGGAAGCACCAAGTCTTTTTACGTCCGGATTATATGCATGTAGCACAAAGACTATTCACATAGATTCACAATCTAAAGATTTTATTATTAAAGCATCACATACGATGGAGCAATATCACTTTGTCAATGACATCTTTCGTCTCTGAAAAACAAAATAATTCATAATTGAAGAGCAAGCCCTCACGTTATGCACATGTTTTACCATGCATGAAACTTACAGAACATGTAAATACGAAGTTGCAACAAGCCCCCCTCCAGGGCTGAGAGTAAAGATCTATCTTTATTACATGACCTCATGTTCTTCTATAACATTTGCTCACTTAAGTAGTTAAATAACTACTTTTTGACCTAACTCAATTCTAATACTTAACTTAGTTCAACTTAGGTCAACTTTACTTTAAGTTATTTTATGGTTTGTACATTATAACATTTACTTAATTAAATAAACAAATACATTAATAAATTAACTAAGCTTTGACTTCAAATTAAGTCGATTAATTCAAATGAATTAATGATTTAAAAATATAGTCTATTTATAATTGATTGGCCACTTGACATTCGTTGCTTTGATGCCTAGTAGGATCCACATCTAGTAGTCCAATGGGCAATATAATAACCCGACTTCACTTTATCTCTGGTATTCAAGTTTCCTCCCGTTTGAGCATGTAATGTATTTCATGATCTTTTGGTTTGTGAATGGTTAAGGTCCACAACTTGGCCACTTGGCTCAGATGCAAGTTTGTGCTCGGATGAGCTTATTGTTTGATTCATAGTTTGAATGGTTGAGTTTGGATTTCAAGTCGCGAACATCCCTACTTGATTTTGCATAACGTTTCATGATCGAATGAAATGGGTCCACAATTTCACTTTATGAGCCTTGATCTCATTGTTACAAGATGTTGGGTCCTCAAGCTAACTTTGAGGTGCAACATATTGTGTATGTGAGGGTGTTGGGTCCTTGGGCCAACTCGGTGAGTGTGTACGTAAGAGTGTTTCTAGTTATGTGTTTGATTGAGTTCACCACTCAATTTACTTTCTCATGATACATTTCACGATGTTGGGTCCTCATGCTAACTTTGATTTACAACATATTGTGTATGTGAGGGTGTTGGGTCCTCGTGCCAACTTGGTGAGGGTGTACGTAAGAGTGTTTCTAGTTATGTGTTTGATTGAGTTCACCACTTGATTTACTTTCTCACGATACATTTCACAATTTCCCATTCATTGGATGACGTGGGTTGATAGTTTGACCGCGTTGGCTTGAATTGAGAGACAAGTAGTATTTATCTCTCAATTCAAGTCAACGCGGTCAATCGTTTGGTTTGTGATCAACTTGGGTCCACAACTAAAACATTTGAGCTCACTTTGACTTTAATGTGCAAGTTCGGGAGATACTTTTCAATATCGGTACAAGTCGAGCTTTGATCTTCAAAATCTAAGCTACACTATCACCTCAACTTTGTCTCTTTCCTCGGCTATAGTATCATCTTGGCCTTGCTCAGACACGTGTTTCTCCTTAGAAGCTCTACTATCAACACTCACAATAATCCTCCTATCACTCAATTTTGAGACCTAGTTGTAATGATCATTCAAGATTACCTAAGACTACCCTTGGCTTTGGTTAGGATACACTTCCATGTGACATAGTCACCACCACCTTTGAAATATTTATAAACTTGGAAATTTATGCTCATTTCTTCATAGCTTGTGGGTTTAGACAAACCCATCTAATCCCCCTTTGCTTTCGTGTGGTTTTCAATTAAGGTTGAAGACATGATACAATTGTGTTATTGTTTCTTGCCACTTGATATTGAAATGCTTGTCTTTAGTAACTCAACTCACTCCAATCTTATGACATTGTTGACTCAACACCGTGGAACTTTTGTCACCTCATTTGGCCTCTCTTTATGGAGTTTCGTTGGTTGTGGCAGACTATCACCTTCAGCCACATTGATTTGCATCTTCTCATGCCATCACTTTTGAGTACCTTGGATATTGTATTGCCGCAATCCACTCTGTCAACAATGCCTCGAGCTCGAAAGTATCCTACACCTTCACAAGTTTGTAACTACAAGTGTAAATTGCTCATACTTGTGGCTCCATCATTTGGTTCGCAGGTGTATCATAGGTTCATCACAAGCTCATCACTTTATTATATTCTAGTATCAAATTTTGACACCTTTCATGATAGTTTCTTCTCTTTGGGAGCCTATTATTGCCATATTCATATGCAACACGCAACACGTTTCCACCTTGAGCTCCAAGCTCTTAACTGCGGCTCATATTCACTACTGGTAAAACCGGTCACTGCCACATCTCTATATTATTCACGTGTTTGATGCCTTTGAATTCAAACTTTTGAATTCAAATGCACATTCTTCTTTATTTTTGGCACCTTGACCTAACACTTTGCATGTTTGAGTGTCTCGGCGCTTGCAAGAGCTTCACCAACCTTGTCATTTCGCCAACTCCATTACATCTCATCTTCAAGCTTTGATTGCTGAACTAGGGTTTGTAAAGCTTCCGATCCTTTCATTGGTGGTTGTCATCTTTTGGTTTGGGTTGTTTGTAGGATTTGTCACTACTTGTTTTTCAAGTCTTATTAGCATCAACCTATGAGCTTCGACCACGCGAGCTCCTCGATGTCGATCTTGGCTTGCTTGTGACTCGAGATTTGGCCATTCGAGATTCAATCTACCACCCTATAACATCGACCCATGTTCCATTCTTCATATCTCGCATGGGCTCATATTCTACAAGCTTCATGGCTTGAATTTACCTCCTCCACCCATGGTCTCACTACTTCGTTGGTTATCATGATGTCTCTCTAGCACGTTGCTTTCAAACTAAACTTTGTTGGTGTTTCCTTTGTATTTTGATTCACATTTCTTGTCCATGCCTTGAGCTCACCAATCATCTTCTCCACTCCACTTGAATTGATCCCACAACGAGCTTATTATCGAGACATTCTCTTCGCCTCAATTGGCGGACATTCAAGGCTTCACAACTTCACATGTATGCCAATTATATTTCTCATTTAGAAAATTTATTATTTAGTTGTAGATTATGATAGGAGATAAGAGGGGTTATCAAATAAGTCTAGGGGTTGACGAATACCAAGAGGAGTGAAAACATTATATGACCAAATGGTAAGGCGTTTGTAGTTAAAATTCACTTGTGGGGCGTGGTTGATATGTTGGAGTTAAATTTGCACATTTCAAAGTTACGAAAAATATGGATTTTTGGGGACAACAATCCTAAATAGTCGAATTGTGTGTTGTAGCGACCGCTCTTCCGATATCTATAAATACGTTTTTTCAATTTTTTTCCTTGTTCGTAATAATCCACCATAAGAAAGATGCTACTTTGTTTAACTCGCAGTTGACTTCACCTAATTGACTTCACCTAATAACTTTGTTATAGGTCTGCGTTATTAAATTGAACTGCATATTTACTATTTGTTCAAGTTAGTTTGTGCTCAACTATAATTGGTTGCCATTGGGTTGAACCCACTTCGCATTGTTGCCTAACTTGATTTCTTTGGAGGGCAACTTACTAATAAGTTTATCAATTGAGACCAACATAATTACTTCACAAAGCTCACAACTAACCTTAGTTCTAATTCCACTTCACAATCTCTAAAGCGCTTCCCCATTTCATTTTCAAATTTGTTTAACACGAACAAGTAGTCTAAAGGGCACAATTTAAATGGGTAAGAAAAACAAATTGGTTAGGACTTGCACCTTCACATTGTACAAAGGTTGCAAACCTCCACTAATCAATTCAAACAAGTGTTTGTTGGGAAAAACATAGCTCATGCATGCACTGGTCAATTAGGAAGACAGATAAAAGTTTCACCCACCTCTTTCATGCTTATTATGGCATCCCATCATCCATTCACCCAATTCATTTATAACTTATGTGGCTTTGACGTGTAATTAACAAAATTGCACATTAGCTTTTAGCTATTAATCAAATTAAGATGCACTCATCCACCCAAGCTCATCAATGTAATACCTTGCCAATTATAATGTTTCAAAAATCAATGAATTATTATTACCCCTAATGGGTAAACAATTGAAGAGTAAAATAATGTCTAATAAAAGTGCATACTCACTATGGCCCAAGAGGGGACTATGAGCTATACAATAGAGCTTAACAAAATGACATTTTAGTAATCATACAACCCTTACCAAGGTCAAAGCCAAATCTCATATTTGTTATAAACTCATGAGGCCTATCAAACCATACCAAGGCGTAATATCTATATAGAATTATTTTCATATTGTACCCGACATAATGTCATGGCGGTGCATTATAAAGCTACGAAATTTCATTTAAATGATGTTGGTGTGAACTAAGACTCCTGACTGTTAATTCAACCACCACTGCGGACTTGCACCAATCATTTAATAATATCTAAATAGATTAAAATCGCATTTTAAAACTATTATGACCTAATGACGACCTTGTAGGCATCAAGTTCATGGACCCCAAAAATGGGGTGTGATATGTTTCCCATATTTAAACATGCATCACCTCGATGCGTCATTAGAACAAACCTCTCGAGGCGCTTCTATAAGATTTTAGTCTTTAATTCAAACTCGAGAAAAATAAAAATTCAATTAAAATCCTCGAGTCAAGTGATTTATCACAAATTTTGTTTTGTTGAAATCTTTACCAAATTTTTCCTCAACAAAGGCCATAATAGCTATACAACATGATTTCAATTTTAAGAGCAACACGTCTCAAACACGGGATTCACTTAGTATAAATATGGGATATCACGTTCGTTCAAAGGGTATTAAAGAATACCCTTAATGCTATTTTTTACCTCGATTATTCAATTGTTAATACCTACTCATGTTATGTTATTAGAATGAAAATACCCCTATTTTTTCCATGTACCTTACTTACCCATTTTTCCATTACAATTTTATTTACCCCTTTTTATTTCTACCCTAATATATGAAACATAAAATATATCATGTTTCCCACTCAATGATTATTTTCTTAATACACATTTTCTCTAGAAAGAGAGTTTGAAGCCATTTGAGACCTATTACCAATTACCTTAATGTTAAAATTTAATCATTTATCAATAGTTCTTCAAATAATTAAGATATTGAAATAATATCATTTGTGTTGAAAAGCATACTCAATCCCATTTTTCTACCATCTTATTATTTCTTGGTTAAGAATCTCCTAATTGAGATTTCCTTATTCAAAAAGATATTATAATTTAACTTTATGACCACACTCATTTTACAATTTTAAAGTATTTAGTTTTAAAAACTAGGGTTTAAAGGTTTTAGTTTTATATTAAAATTAACCCTACCTCTCCTCTGGCCCACCTCTCTAACCTACCCCCAATACCTTATTCAAAATATTAATTAATTAATCCCTTTCACCCCGTAAACCCTTAATGAACAACTAAATTCACAAATTCAAGTAAATTCAAGTGCATAACTTGAAAAATAAGTTCATGAACTTCTTTACCAAAATTTAGCCTAAAAAAATTCTTCTCAAAAGGTAAAAGTTCTACGCAGTTGCCTAGCCTTGGAGAAAAACAATAAATCTATCAAGACCAACAATTGCAAATAGCAACAACAAAAGTTAAAGTAACCTGAATAACAACAACAAAAAAATAGTTTGAATCTTGAATTTAAATTTAGTAAATTCTGAATATCAGCTCAAAATCAGTAACAGTCAAAACAATTCCAATTTTGAGAATGACCCAACAATTTACCGTCAACTGTTGAAAAGAAGCTTACAGATCCAAACAACTTAACAAACCAAACATGTCTCCAATATATGAACACGATTCAATAAAGCAACAACTCTACATAATTCCATGAATTTCAAGAAAGAGAATAGTTGGTTTAGCTTAAGTAAAACAATTTATGTGCCATTCTATTTAAAATTTCAAGCTAATTATGCAAATAAAACAACCATTCTTATGACAGCAATAAGAATCCTCAATGGGCCGAAAGCATTAACACCTAGCTATAAACTGCCAATTCCAATCCATCCTTCCCAACTCGGTTAAAACAAGCCATATCAACAATTTCAATCAAATCTAATTTTGCTTTACGCTGAAAAATATAGTATGTTATAAAGAAATGTCATTAAGATCAAAGAAATCAAAATACTCTTATAAACAAATCACAAGTTTCAGAGAATAACAATAAGCCAAATAGACTATAGAAAACCCAAGTAGACAACACTAACAAAAAATATGCCAAAAAATCAAGGTTAGGCCGAGTTCAAAATCATTAATTCATATATGAAAATAAACAATTCCAAAAGTTCAACTCCAATATGAAAAGGAAAATCAATTCCAAAAGTTCATCAATTCAAATATGAAAAGGAAAAAAAAAGCAATTTTGAAAATTTATCAATTCAAATATGAAAAGGAAAATAAGTTCCAAAAGTCCACGATTCCCAACAATTTATCATTTTAAAGAATGAGTAGGAAAAATAGTTCCAAAAGTAACAATAATTCGGTCACATGCAAAAGTCTTTATGTACATGTATCTCGATAATGTGCGGTTGTAGAAGGGGAAGACCATCATTGGACCATTTTGTATGATGGGTAAAAGAGAGGTTCCTAGTTAGGTTCTCAAATATAGGGATCCAATCTAAAATTGGCCACACTGTGTAGATACAAAGGTGTTCGGGGAGTGCTAGTATTGTAAATTTAGAGGATAATAACCCCAACCCTAGGATAGATATAGGTTTCCAAGGTTTACTACTAAAATAAAGATAGGTATTCTATGAAGACTAAAAACTAAGAGTAACCAAGGGTGAATAATCCAACGAGTGCAATAGTAATAAGGCAATGCGATAAAATAAAGAAAATTTACATCTAATTTTGTAATATCAACACATGTAGGACCAAAACACAAGCCTTATACTTTTCTTGTTTTATAACACCACTTGGGCTCACTTAGAATAACTCAACATCACATGAGATGCTTACACAAACATGGATCCACGCATACAAAAAGATGAGAAGTGATTGACACCACAAATAGAGACGACTCACACTACCAAGCTTATCTACAAGGCTTGCAATGGGGAGAGATCATCATTGTAAATACCACTTATCGCTCCACTAAGGAATCTTGGATATCCTTTGGTTCCTCTAAGATAAAACACACCACATCAACTTTGTCAGACCCCTTATCGCTCCGTTATAACATGCTCTTATCCCTCCACTAAGACTAGCCACAAATTCCTTTGGTTCCTCTAAATCATCAACACACAAAACTCCTCATTCCTCCCTTCACTAGTAACACCTTATTCCTCCAATCAAAATGATATAATCTCACCCCAACATGAGGAAACTCACACACACATAGTGGAAAACAAAAGATTCACACTAATGCCACATTTTCTCAAACAAACGAACACAATACAATGATATAACCACAAACAAGAACTAGAAAATTAGACATGTTCCACAATGTACATCGCTTTCATGGTTTACATCTTTATTACCATTGAATTCCTTTATTTTACAACATTGATTTGAAAAATACATTTAACATATAAAGGCATATGTTCTCGTTCACAAAATGTACATATTCTTCATTTCATTTAAAGGTTATCTTACAAGGAGTACACCTTATTTAGTTTCATTCTTGACTGTAATCAAAAACAATTTGTAAACACACCTTTAAAAATTGCTTAAAACTCAATTTTTTGAGTTTAATTTAACTTTACGATTTTCCCGTAATTGATAAATGATTGAAACATGCGAGATAAGACTTTGGAAAATAGAAAACAAAGAAATTAAGATAATTTTGACACAAGCAATTGATAACAGAATTTGACACAAAGCCTACATCTCGGGTCCATAAATATGAGACCGATCTATTAAAAATATACCTCAAAACACTTACAATTTTGTGTACAAGGTAATTTAATACCTTCCCCAATTGCCACAATGTTCTTCTTGCAAATTTAACCTTGGTCTCTTTACAATTTTTCTCACCAAAATGCCTGTATCTCCCAAAAAATCCCCCTATAAGGTTTACATAGTCAATTCATTACCCTTATTCAAATATCAACTCACCTATATATACATTTGAGTCTACCGCTTGGTCTAACGATTGGACCTTACATTGACATGCGAGTGGTTAGGGGGTCGACCCCCCAAACCCCCTATTTAAATCTTTTTTTCTTTGTTAGGAACATAGTCACACATTCCTTGGGCGTTGGTTGGGATAATAGTTTAAATTTGGCTCGACGGTTATGATGAGTTGGCTTCGATCCGTTTACACTTGCCACATCATGACTTAGTTGGAGTCGGTGGGTGAGTTGTGGGCACCAAGGATGGTGAGTCGAGTTAGCATTGAGGATTTGGTGTGTTGAAATGGCGGTTGGTTAAGATGTGGGTGAGTTGTGTGGAATATGTAGGGAGTTGAGTTGGTAGTTCGGTAGAGATTTGGGCCATGTTTATAAGTAGGTCGGTGGTTGACTTGGTTGAGTGACCAAGTTGGTTAAAATGCATGGTAAATTCATGAAATTCAATAGTTTAAAGATGCATAACTTAAATCACACATGTATGGTGTGGAGATAAACAAAGGCATATACAAACAAAAGCTTGACAATGGTAATACGAAGATATGAAGGCAAAAGCATGCCTCCGAAAGAGTGTTCCTTTCAAACCCATGTAAAGATATTCAACATCACCCCTCTACTGAGTTCTCACCTTCCTGTCTAAAATGATATATTCCTACAACTCGTCTAAATACTCAAGAGAAAAATCATCAATAGAAGGTACAAAAATGCTATCATCATGATCCATAATCATAGGAGGCTCATACAATTTCAGATTTTCCACATTTACAACTGAATAAATTTGCATGTAAGGAGGTAAATCTAACCAAAAAGCATTATTACCAACTTTTTCCAATATTCAAAATGGACCATACCGAATTGGTTTCAACTTTTTACCTTCACCTGTTAGCCTCTCCTTGCTGATGTGAAGCCAAACTGAATCACCCACTTGGAATTTGTGATTAGTTCGATGTTTATCATGCCTAGCCTTGTATTTGGCTTGAATTTTCTCCAATTATTCTCGGACAAACTGATGGACCAACTATATCTTCTGCACAAACTTTTTGGCTTTGTCAGTATCACTATGTCCATTAACAACAAATTCTTGTCCAAAAGAGAAATCCAAAGGAGATTTAGGTAGATATCCAAAACAAGTCTCAAAAGGAGACTTCGTAGTAGAAGAATGAAGTGCACAGTTATAAACATGATGCACATAATACAAATGTTCATCCCATAACTTAGGATGTTTACCATAATAACCTCTAAGCATATGTACCACAGTGTAGTTTATGACCTTTGTTTAACCATTGGTTTGTGGATGAAATGAAGTGCTTTTCTTTAGCTTAGTGTCCATCAAGTCCCACAAAGTTGACCAAAATTACTCAAGATACTTGAAATCCCGATCAGGAATAATATAAGTGGGTAATCCAAAATGAACCCATACATGTTGGAAGAATAAGTGTGCATTCCCTTCACCAATAATTTGTTTAGTACAAGGAATCAATACACACATTTTGCTAAATCTATCCACAACCACATATAAATAATCATGTTTTCTCCGTGACATGGGAAAGCCTCCTACAAAATCCATGGATATACTTTCCCAAGGATGAGTAGGGATGGGAAGAGGAGTGTAAAGTCCTAAATTCTTGTTGCTTAGGCTTGCTTATGGCACAAAAAACACATCCTTTTATATATTTGGCAACATGTTCCTACATACGAGGCCAATAACAATACATTTGTAAATGTGCAACTGTTTTACCGACACCAAAATGACCAAATATAAGAGAAGTGTGAGCTTCCCTAATCATATGCACTCTTTCATCCCGCATAATACAAATTTTACCATAATGATATAAGAGTCCACCATGCACATGATAGTCCAATTCTCCCACATGTTTACCACTCATCAAATATTCATACACTTATTTAAAATCAACATCATTAACATATTTTTCTTTATAACTGTCATGAACTAAAGAACTATGTTGTAAGAGAACAAATGCAACAACAATTGGAGGTCTAGATAACATATAAGAAACCTTATTTTGTCCGTGATAACCCATCCAATGAAAGAGTCTAGACTATTGCAGCTTGGTCTCAGTGCGTGATCGGAGATCTTTGGAGGGGCTGATGATCTGTATGAATAATTGTTTCCTTTCCCATCAAGTAATGTTTCCACTTTTTCACACTCTACACCAAAGCATACAACTCTTTATCATAAGTTGGATAGTTTCTTATTGCACTCGTGAAGGTTTCAAAATGATAACAAATAGGTTTTCTTTCTACATAAAGATAGCCCCATTACGTATTCAACTGCAATCTGTTTTAATCTCAAATGGTTGTTGTAAATTGCAGAAGTGATAACACAGAGCAATACTTATCTTCTCTTTCACATGTATCAAAATATTTTTTATGCTCGCCTCCCCACTGAAAGACCTGTTTAATGCTAGTCAAATAATGCAAAGGAGATGCAATAAATGAAAAGTTAGCAATAAAATTTCTTCAATATTGAACCGCACCAAGAAAGCTCCTAACCTCAGTTACATTATTGGGTTTAGGCCAATTCACAATGACCTCAACTTTTGCAAGATCAATTTTAAATTTACCATGTCCCACAACATACCCCAAATAGATCAAAGATGTTTTTCCAAATTCACATTTAGACATCTTCAAGTATAATTTCTCCTTTCTTAAAGCATTCATGAATTTTTGAATATGAATGACATGATCTTCCCATGTTTTGCTAAATATAAAACTATCATCTAAGTATAATATCACAAAATCATCAATGAATGACATGAAAACATCATTCATCACACACATGAATGTAGGCGGTACATCACACAATCCAAAAGGCATAACAAACCATTCAAACAAACCTTGTTTTGTTTAAAAGCATTTTCCAAATATCATATTTTACTGATTCTAACATAGTGATAACCATTTCTTAAGTCTAACTTGGTGAAAAAAACAACATGTTTCAACTGATCTAGTAAATCATCAATGCGAGGAAGAGAGTACTGATTTTTAACTTTGATCTTGTTCAAAACACGAAAATCAACACACATCCGCAATGTACCATCTTTTTTTAGCACCGAGATAATAGGAAAACCACAAGGAGATGAGCTTGGATGGATAAATTCTTTTGCCAACAAATCCATCTGATTTTTAATTTCCTCATTCTCGACCATGAACAATCTATACATGCCGATATTAGGAAGAGGTGCATCCTGCAACAATTGTATCTCATGTTGAATCCATATTTTAGGAGGCAATCCTTGTGGATCTGAAACACATCATCATAGTTAGAAACAATCTTAATCAAATAATTGCTATGTTTAGGATAAAAATACTCAAAATCCTTCGAATTATCTTTTTCTTTGGCTTTAATAACCATGAGCACAAAGTTCTTTCTTGAATTTACAAGCCTTTTCATCTGTCTTGTAGAAACGAAATAAATACTTGTTTTCACACGATGAGCTCTAACAATGTATTCAACCCCATATTTTACAAGAAAGTATTTATTCTCTTCCCTGTAGAAGATTGATTTTCTATCATAAAGATATGGACTTCCCAAACCACACCACAAATATCTAATGGAACAACATCCAAATCTACCTCATCAATGAACTTGTCAGTAATGAAAAATCTGAATCTACAAGTTTTCGTTACCTATAATTTTTCATCATCACAAACCCAACCCAAAGGATAAGGCTTAGGATGTGGTTTGGTTTGGAGTACCAATTTCTTCACAACCTCCTCGAAATCATATTAGCTTGAGATCCGCTATCAAATAGAGTGTCTATTTTAGTGTGTTTAGAAACAAATCTAAGGCGGAACAACTCATATCTTTTCTTCTCATCATGCATAGAATATTGTTTAGAAGTAGAAACAATATTATATGAACTAGTTCTAGAAGAAGAGGAAGAATTGCAACCTTGTAAACCCATGGTCATGATATTGGTATCATTACCGAATCGGATACAAGAATCATTTGCACCATAGTGTTAGTCTTCTTTCCTTTTCTTTTGTTATTATTAAACCACTTGGTCTTAAGCGTTGGATGTGATTTCCAACACTTAGTTTCATCATGATTTTTTTGCAATGATTACAAAATGAATTATCATCTTCTTTCTTAACAAAAGAGAAGTAGTTTTCTACTTACCCTTTCCTTTAAATTTTCTCTTTACTTTCAAATTACTTATTTTTTATTTTTTAACAATGACTCTTTGGACACTTTCCCCTTGCTTCCAAATGAGTAACTTTCACACACACCACGTTAAGGTTAGTCGGATTAAGTTAAAGAATCATCTATCTCAAATAGATATGTAACCCAAAATATATTTCAACAATTTTTCTAGTGTATGAAGAGAAATACCCGATGAGCCCTTAGTTATCCTATGTAAACCCCTGTTTTGTCATGTCATCATTTTGCACTAAGTATGATATTGTCATTTTGTAATTAATACTTTACTATATTTTGGAAGGAAATATTGTGCATAATCTTGTTATTTTCATCTTGTGTTTACTTCTTCAAATATGGGTTAAATGAATCTTTATGAGTATTAATAATGAATTTGAAGAGCATATCTTAAGCCATCACATGATCCAACAATAGACCATTGCAGAATCGCTTGTGCACTAGCGTAGGAATCGCTTGTGTATTAGCTTAGGACTCACCCGAAGCACTAATGCGAGACTCTCTTGAAGTGAGGAACTTGTACAAAAGACGCGATGAATCGGATGGCCAAATGACGAGATGATCAACTAGTACACTTATCAACACGATGGAATGAGCATGAAATGTGGCCTACCATCTCAACCATCATGCGAATTATGAGGACCATGCAATCTCAACTTAACACCAGTTGATTGAAGATGTGGAGTAGACAAATAAAACAAATCATAGACTTATAATCATCATGATTATAGGGATCTAATGCAGAATATTTGATATCTTCTAGTGTTGATTGACTACCTCAATTAAGATTCAATTACAAACCTCAATTGTAGTTAACAAGATGAATTTTATCCAAGTGTGGCATGCACTAATCCTTCCATAATTGTAATTCCTCAAACAATAGTTGTTGTTATAGGTATCTTCTAGTTAAGTAGTTATAATTAAATGCAAATAACTAGTCCTGTTTTAGAGTGACTAGTATTGCTTTATGATATAAAAGAGCATCTATAATAGGGAAAAGAGTTAGTTCATTGATTACTATAAAAGGAATTCTTTCATTCAATAAAGTTCGATTTAGGGAAAATTTTACTTGTGTGATTTATAAATTTGAACCCGATGGGAAGGGGCAGGGCCACTCCTTCCCAATGTGAAGGGATCATTTATTTTTCATTTTATCTGTGTTATTTAGCATTTATTTGATTTACTGAGAATTTCATTGTGCGAGTTCTTTTAATTTTTGAATTCAATAATACTTTGCTTATTAATATATTTCATTTCTTCATGACATTTAGCATAACATTTGGTTAATTTAGTTAGTAAATAAGTATTGATCATGGTTCCAACTGTTTCATTTGTTGTAAATAGCCATGGACACTTCCTTGGACTAAAAAACATAAGATAACTAAAGTATGAGTACCAACGACGCTCATTACTTTTTTGCGCCATTGCAGGGGATTTCTCAAGGTGTTATCAAATATTAAGGTACGAACTGGATGTAATACTGATCAAATGGTAAGTTTCCATTTAGAAATTTAATTTCCACAACTCTTTCTTTTGAAGTAGAAGATCTTGTAGTGACAATGACACGATTCTTTTCTACTTTGGAGTATGTGGAACACAAGCAGTCCGTTAAGCACTAATAGTTAGGGAATTGTCCTCAGTATGGTAGGATTTTATGTTTAGAACTAGAAGATGTAGAGGTAGATTTATTAGAATTAATTTAAACCCCCCCCTCAAAATGAACATGTGGAACAACTTGATCAACAAACAAGGATGGCTGATGGAGTGGAAAACTCCAATGGTGCCGATAAAAAAAACCCTTTACTTGGAAGGACATATAAATATCCCATACAATTGGACCCTAATGATACAACCCCCACGAAGAATATATCCCTTTAATTCTTCCACCTTTAGGGATTTGGTCTCGAGAATATCCTAATCAATTCCTATTTGAATTTAAGGTCCCGTGTTAGACCTATGACTACACCTCAGATACTAAAAAATTAAAGTTATTTCCTTGACTTTAAAGGATAAAACCATGCGGTGGTTCATGGGCCTATCCCTAACTTCATTCAAAACGGTAGGAAATGGAAACATTCTTCTTGGATAAATACCAAGATTATTATAGAGTTAGGGACAGGAAGGAAGAGCTTGTTAGGATAAAACAAAAAGAGGATGAGAGTGTGTGAGACTATCTTAATCATTTCCTCTACCTTCATAGGAGGTGTGGCATTGGACTTGATATAAACCTTCTTAAAACTTTATTTCTCAAGGGATTGGATGAAGACACAAAAGAATCCTTCAATATTATGGGAAAATGAGATACGAAAAAATTATATTTTATTGATATCATAGACCTCTATAGGAACTAATCCCAAACTTGCCCAAATCTTCAAAGACAAAAAGGAAAATTTTCCAATGACGACATATCCAAACTAGGAGAGGAAATTAGAAATTTGAGAACAGACCTCTTAGTTCAAATTAATACAATTATGGATAGGGAGAAATCTAGGAACACATAGCTATTGTTTATCTACTATCCAAGATGTAGGAACAAACATGGGTTTAAGGATTGTCCCCTAGATAAGACAAACACCTGCCTTGTATGTGATGCAAAGCATGCCACATACCAATGTGGATTTCTGAACTTGTTGAAAAACCATCTAAAATAAAACACACAAGATGAAACCCAGGTTAAACCATATGGCTTAGAGGCGGGAGGGAATTTTCAATCAAATCAAAATCAGTCGCACCAAAAACATAATGGGTCCCAAACCAATGGAATGTCCCATGGTCATAACCCCAACGTTGGTCTCAAAAAATCCCATAAGAATGGAGTCCTTATTGGAATGCACCACCAAGTTATTATTAACAATCCTGAGACTCCAAACCCAAACATTCCACCATTTCAAAAATTTAATCCTTAATTCCAACAATAGTGGAATGTACCTCAAGGATTAGGGCAACAATATTATAACCAAATAAGACCCCAAGGTCAACAAGATTTGTTAGGCTAGGCCTACAAATTCTACCTCATCCAAACAACCTGCCCAACCACAGATTCCGAAACTTAGATTGTGGCAAACCCCAAAAATGTGAGGCAGGGTAACCCAACATACACAATGGAATTAGACAAAAACCCCACAATAAACTCTATGGATTGTAAAAACATATTTCCGTGTTTAGGGAAGGTTAACTCAAAACCTTCATCTCATATAATAGAAGAAATCCCTGAAGATAAATAAAATCCGGAAAAGCGCTTGACCAGATCCTGTTGTTAAAGACACACCCCTACCAAACAATGATATTCCTTTTCCATCTAGACTCTTTGAGAAACACAACACTATAATTCATGAACGACCAAATTCAAATCTGATTCAGGGACTAAGGAAATTGAGTATTGGAATCCATCTATTGCAAGCTCTTAAGGAAATTCTAAAATTGAACAAGACCATTAAAGAGCTATGTTTTAAGACTCTAGGTAGAAGGAAGAATCAACCTAAAACCATTCATGTTGATGGGAACCGGTCATGTTATATAGTTGATTTTTGTCATGTTATATTAAATTAAATACTCTCTTCAGAGACATTTGATAAAAATTGGAATGATACAGAGAATATTAACATGGCCTATGTGCGACGATGACAATCCTAACTTGTGGGAAGGTGCAAGCTTAGCTCCATAGTGGTGTACTATAACAACACAATGCAAGATAAAAAAATTGCCTCATTTTGGGTTGGAAACTTTAGGGCATTACACAAACAAGGCACAAAACTCCATTTTATAGAAAAAACTCAAAGTGGAGGGGCTCTTAGGAACTTTCCATTGTGCATGCTCCATCCCCAAAATAACTCCAATCCTAAAATATGACACGAAGGCCCTTACACAATCACATGGGCCCTCCTTACAAAACTATTGTCCAAAATAACTCCTCCTAGTTATTTCGACAAATTACATCCTCATTCTGACTCACGAAGTTTAAGTTCACAGATTGCGTGCACTTTGTTTATTCCTTGGAACATTTTACTTAGATGCAATTCCTCCACATGCCCTTACACACCTTTCTTTCTCTATTTATATATCTTCTTCCATTTTCCCTTTGTACGCACTCCTTGCGCCCAATTTCATTCCAAGTTTCACACACTCTTTGTGCACCCATCTACAGACTTGCCTTCCAATTTGAATATTTCACTGACATTCCTTTCTACACATATGCACTTCCTCATTATTTCCACGCATTCCCTCGCACCAACTCATTTCCCTCCTTACAGTCTTCATGCACACTTGCATTCATTTACGCGTTGTGCACTTCCTTTCTTATTGGCTTGCCCAGATGTTCCCTTTCCTTTGTTGCTACCACACATTTCTCAATTAAATTCTCATGCCCGCTTGTATACTTATACCCTTTTACGAGATATGCACATTTCTTCACTTCCATATGCACCCTCTTTACGTGCCCATCTTCAAAATTCTCGTGCCTTTTTCCCTCGTGCACACCTAATGTAACTCTTAGTGCCGATCCACTATTCCATGTGGCTATCTGTCAAACTTGAGTGTGTTACATGTAACCTATCAAAGCATGCTAAGCTGGGTTTCAAATCCTACAATGAACCAATGTGCGACACATGGAAAAAACAACAAAATAATAGGATAGTCGAGTTGAATCCTTCAACCGATCAAAGTGCGCTACACGTATCTCGTGTGTTCAATTTGTACTATAAGCTTAAAATCATAATAGATTTTGTTGTAGGGATTTGACACACATGCGTCTCGGTCTTGTTGGAAAGCTACTGACATGGGCTACACTCCAGATCATTCAAAATCAAAATTTTATGGGATTTGGTAGGTGATAAGTAGTGAAACATATTTCAACCATTAATGCAAATATTCGATTAGTTCAACTTGCTTGATTTGATCCAATTTTCCCACTTTTCTTCTTCCACAAGAAAACTAGACACGGGAGGCACATTTGTCGGCATTTCGGATGGATTTACTGGACATTCAATGCTTTCTGTTGGTGGTTGGATTTCAAATCGGAGTTTTCCTCTTCTTTCTCTTCTTCTTCTCTCTTTCTTCTTCTATAAAGACAAGAACAATGCTCATTGTAAAAGGTTGGAATACTTTAGTTTTCCGGGGGATTTTTTTCTTTGCATTTTGAGTTGCGGGCCTTTAGATCTGGATTTTTTCATGTGGATATTAGCCTCATCTCGCTATTGTAATCGACTTTGCATTTTCGGAAGGCAATAGAATCTTTGTTTTATGGCTATTTTTTGCCTTGGCTCATTTTTATTACATCTTCTTGCATCTCTTTTGTATTATCTATTTGTGGTGATTTACCACATCCCTTGCATGTTATTTTTATGATTTTGCCCTATGAAAATGAGTGTGTGATTGTGTTTCATCTTTGTGATACACCCTGTCTCTCCTCTCTGTGCTTATTCTCCTTCATTTTCGCTCAAAGCTAACTGTGTTCACCCCCTTCTTTACGGTGTTATCACCTCCTTTAGCTTCATTTTCCTTTCATACATCTCATCCTAACCTTGGTCTCTTTGAATCTTAGAGTAGTGATAGGTAGCTGCATTTTCCTTCATAGGAGTAGTTTTAGCGGTAGAAATAGGTAGAGGAACCGACCTTTTCCAGAGGTCTATCTCAAGCGTGTAAGGTCCCACAACTTGGAAATAGTCCCATGTTGCCTCAAAGCCCCGATTCATTTCTAATTTGGGATGGGTGTAATTTTGAGCTCCAAATTTTTTTGGCACACCCAATGGGACCAACATTGAAAGCTTAAATTTCATCATTAGTAAGTTTCAGTGTGTCACTTAGTGATTTCCAAATTTTAGAGGATTGCTTCAATGCATCTGGTGAATCCCAAATCTCAAATATACTATTTTCAGTCCAGTATGCCTTTTCATGAGAAGGATACAAAACAACAGAGTGAAACAACTAAAGAGTCCTTTGAGTACCTTCAACTTTCTCCAAGAAGAAGAGGCAATAGAACAATGGCACGCGCATCTCTATCTCCAAAGCATGTCATGCACTTTCTGCACCACCTCCTGGAAGGCCTTCTTTACAACCTACTAGAGTTATCAGACCTATCATTATGGCACAATAGGAAAATCAACCATTTGTTTATTTTACTAGTAGTAGTCCTCTTACTCTTAACGCACCAAAATCCTATTCCAACATCTGCACTTAAGAGTATCCCTTTCTTCACTGGGAAAATCAGACCACTCCAGTAGACCATATCCAAGACATTGCCAATGTCTGTGTTATCCACCAAATTTTTGAACAAGATGTGGTTGTTAGGCTATTAGATTCTTCATTCAAGGAAGATATTTGTAATGGTTTAGAAGTCTCACAACATGATCACTAATTGGAATTGGTTACAGAACCCTTTACGAATTAGTTTGGAGAAAAGGCATACACCTCTCTTTGTTTGAACAATTGACAACCATAAAGAGGGCTCCCAATGAGCTCATGACAAACTTTAATTTCAGATTTCGAGAAAAATGGGAGGATTCCATCTTTGGTAAGGTCAACTCCAGAAGGTGTTTTCCTTTCCTTTTTAAGGTCTTTAAATTCTGATATTGTTGTCATGATCCAATCTAGGGGGCACAATGTTCCTTGGGCCTATGCATATCCGTTGGGGATGAAAATTTTCTAATACAGGAAGGAAATTTAGCTCCTAAGCCTCTTGTTCCCTTGTTTCCAGAAATGCCTCAAGCATCCCAACCTTCCATTACCCCTATTCTGAGCGAGCACCTAGCCAACCGCCTCCGTATCCTATTCTCCCACGCAACAAAAGGAGGATGAATAAATGAAGGCCCTTATTAGAAACATGCCTAATAAAGTCATATATTTAGAAAAAAATAGGTTCAATCTTTCATAAATAATTCTAATCAAGGGTATAACCAAGGCCATCAGCCCTTTAGAAATCAATATCCAAATAAGAGATATGGGCATAACCAACAAAATGATATATGACATGCTAATGTGCATTTTCATTTGTTTTGCCCCTACGTAACCTATTCCAGTTCTCATTTCAAGCCAAGCACTTGTTCCAGTTTATAACAATTTAGTCCAAGAGATAGAGTGGTGCTTTCCTTGTAATAGGCCTCATAGCCAATATAATCACATTTGGCCTACATGATTCAAAGTACTTCAAGTTGTGAGCCCTGCACTATCGCCCGCCAACCTAAAAATGAATAAGTGTCAGAAGTTATCCCTAGGGACAACCTTGTCTTCTTTGGTGCAAATGACTTCGCACAATTAACCAAGATACAAATAGATCAAATAGGCCACACATACATATTGCTGACAATACAATATACAAGAAGAGAATGTTGGAGACTAGCGCCCAAACTTTAGCTCTTTCTAGTCAGAGTGATCATAAAAAGTAAAAGGGCACACATGTAAATTGGACCAAAATTTCTATTTTACAGATTCATGCATGTGAGATTTTGGGAAATGCTCCAACAAAATTAGCACTCGCCCCTCCTTTGGTAGGTCGCCCTCTATGTAACCCAAAGCTTCTATTTCTACACCTAAACAATCAAGAAAAGAGAATGATGTGCCTCAAAGGGACAAGTCTATGGGCCTTCCATTCAAAATTGTGGACTAGATGAAGAATAAAAATGTGAATGTCACAATGTGGAATGCCTTGGCCATTCCATATTAGCGTGATATGTTGCATGAAGCTCGATGCAACTCTCGCATCTTGATACTGATTATCCAAAACCTCATGATGTTGTCAACATCTATCAAACAAAGGAGAAACAAGTAAGCAAGGTTTTCAAAACCCCACACTTATATATGTCCTTAATAGTTTGCAAACATCTTGTGCACAATTTTATGATTGATTTAAGGGATAATACTTACGTTATGCCAAAGAAAAGTGATGATTTCCTAGGTTTTGAGTACACCCCATGTCTAAAGGAGTTTTACAACTTGATGGATCAACTGTTACCACTCTAGGAGTCATCAAAGATCATGAGTTAACCCTCCATGCATGTATGAGCCTGACCATAACTCAAGATGTGTCAATCATTGACCTACCTCCTTTGTTTTCCCTCTTCCTATTAAGAGATTTCACTACCAAAGTGGGTGGTTACTTGTCTTCTTATTGGTCTCATATGTTACTGAGAACATGGTATGGTACCTAGTTTACCATACAAGATGAGCCCATATTTTCATATCATGTTGAGTCATATGATCCATCGCCTCTCCAATCCAATTGTCTAATCTAAGAAGAAGGCCAAGAACAAGTTTTAGTTTGAGAAGAGTAGCCTATTTACCCTCCTATACCTGATCTAATTCTAGATAAATGGGCCAAGAAGCACTAAAAATTTGATCCTTATACCAAAGATCTTGAAGCTTTTGAAATTGGTCTTGGTACTTATTGCATCTTTGAAGATAATTGCATGCTTCCTAGCGTGCTCAAGAAAGATGAAGAAAAATTTGGAATGTGGAAGTTGTATTTTGATGGATCTAAAAGAAGAAATGGCGCAATTGAAACGGTGTTTTTCTCATTTATCCTAAGAATGAGAAGTTCTTCTTCATGCACAGGCTGTAATTTTCATGCTCTAACAATGTAGCAGAATATGAAGCATTGGTGCATGGTCTTCTTATTTTTGAAAATAAAAGGGCTAAGGCACAGTAGATCTTTGGGGACAATGATTTGATTATCCACCGAGATCACAAACAAGTGTGCAAAAAGATTAAGCTTCTCAAAGATTATAAACATAGATTTTGGGACCTCTTAGAGAGATTTGATGCTCTAAATTTGCGGTGTGATACCAAGAAAGGCGAACAAGGAAGTTGTTTAGATGGCCGCATTTGGTTCAGGTTCTCACTTGCCATGGATTTTATTCGAGGCAATGCACAACACATAAAGATGGTAATCAAGACATCTATTCTAGATAATGAAACCAAATGGAAAGTGTTTGATATGATGCACAAATTTTCTAGTTCATTCATAATGAAGTTGAGTTCTCTTCAAACATGCAAGCTAACTTGCATGATAGTTATGGTGACCAAGTGATCCAGCTAAAGACAAAAAAATTGCCTAAAGGGCTGGTCACCTTAGAGAAAATATTCAACCTTGATGATGAGTTCAAGGGTGAAGAAATGAATATGTGCACTTGTGTAAGAAGACGTACTCTAGTCACTATTGCACGTAACAAATATTTGCTTCTTGGAAAGATTACACGCGAGAATGAAAACCATGCATTCATCTCCCTATGTCAAAAATACAGTGATATATTCTCATGGGAGTATGAAGACCTAAAGGGATTTGATCCAAGTGTTTCTCAACACTCCATTGACCTTGATCCCCATTAGATAAAATAAAAGGCCAATAAATCCAAAAATAGATCCCTTACGAGGAAAGATTTGTCTAAACTCATTGAGGCCAAGATAATTTTTCCTATCAAGTACTCTACGTGGGTCATGAATCTTGTTTCGATGTGCGAAGAATGGTGAAATCGGACTCTGCATTGATTTCATAAATTTAATAAGGCAGCTTTGAAGGATAATTATCCTTTTACTTCTATGGAGCAGATTTTGCAGACAGTGGCTGACACGTACATATTTTCTATGCTAGATGGGTATTCTGGTTTTAATCAGATTATGGTCAAGGAAGAGGATCAATTCAAGACAAAATTTACAACTAAATGGGGAACCTATGCATATTAGAAGATTCCCTTTGGTTTTTCAAATGTAGGCACAACATTCCAATGAGCCATGGACATTGAATTTAAAGGTTATATAAATGAGTTCATCCTAGTTTACTTGGATGACATAACTATCTTCTCAAAGCAGAGCGTGGATCACATGATGCATTTGGAGAAAGTATTTGAGAGATGTAGAGAATTTGGGGTGTCTCTTAACCCCAAGAAGTGCAATTTTTCTATTATGCGAGACAATATTTTGGGATATTTGGTCTCAAAGGAGGGAATTTCCATTGATCCCAAGCATATTTTAGCCATCCTTTCTCTTTTCCTACCCCCACATAAGAAAGCCTTATAGTTATTCCTAGGGAAAATCAATTTTGTTAGGAGATTCATTTTCATTTTAAAATCTAATTAAATAAAATTGTCAAAGATAAACAAACTAGTCAATCTAAAGGTTATAATGAAAGGAAATTAAATTTAAATCAAGGAAAAAAATTCAACATTACAAAACTACGATTGATTTGCACAATTACATCCCCCAAACAATTTTCCGAGCCCGAGTGACCCATTGTTGGCCAATGGTCCATGTGTGAGTTAGTCCCCCTTCATCCACTTTTGTTTGTTTTATTTTTGTTTATTTTGTGGTTTTAATCTCTCAAACACCTGTTCGTCATCTGCACACTCAACAAACACATCATACATGCTCGAAATGATATGTAAATCAATTCTAACTATTGCACAAACACACACATGCACACATATCAATAATTTCAACACTATTCATCAATGTCAAATACGTTCACGAGAATGCCCATTATTTTACATTTTCAATAGAACATGAAAATTAATCTTACTTGCAACAATTATCCATTGTTATTTGTTATTAATCATTCAAGCCAATGAAATATGCACACATACTATTCTAACAATTAAATTTTGTCAATAAGTTTCCATAACATAACAACTACCAATCCTATAACCATAGAATTTAAAGGTTATATAAATGAGTTCATCCTATTTTATTTGGATGACATAAATTTCTTCTCAAATCGGAGCGTGGATCACATAATGCATCGAAGAAAGTATTTGAGAGATGTAGAGAATTTGGGGTGTCTCTTAACCCCAAGAAGTGCAATTTTTCTATTATGCGAGACAATATTTTGGGATATTTGGTCTCAAAGGAGGGAATTTCCATTGATCCCAAGCGTATTTTAGCCATCCTTTCTCTTTTCCTACCCCCACATAAGAAAGCCTTATAGTTATTCCTAGGGAAAATCAATTTTGTTAGGAGATTCATTTTCATTTTAAAATCTAATTAAATCAAATTGTCAAAGATAAACAAACTAGTCAATCTAAAGGTTATAATGAAAGGAAATTAAATTTAAATCAAGGAAAAAAATTCAACATTACAAAACTACGATTGATTTGCACAATTACATCCCCCAAACAATTTTCCGAGCAGAGTGACCCATTGTTGGCCAATGGTCCATGTGTGAGTTAGTCCCCCTTCATCCACTTTTGTTTGTTTTATTTTTTGTTTATTTTGTGGTTATAATCTCTCAAACACCTAATCTTCATCTGCACACTCAACAAACACATCATACATACCTGAAATGATATATAAATAAATTCTAACTATTGTACAAACACACACATGCACACATATCAATAATTTCAACACTATTCATCAATGTCAAATACGTTCACGAGAATGCCCATTATTTTACATTTTCAATAGAACATGAAAACTAATCTTACTTGCAACAATTATCCATTGTTATTTGTTATTAATCATTCAAGCCAATGAAATATGCACACATACTATTCTAACAATTAAATTTTGTCAATAAGTTTCCATAACATAACAACTACCAATCCTATAACCATAGAATTTAAAGGTTATATAAATGAGTTCATCCTATTTTACTTGGATGACATAAATTTCTTCTCAAATCGGAGCGTGGATCACATAATGCATCGAAGAAAGTATTTGAGAGATGTAGAGAATTTGGGGTGTCTCTTAACCCCAAGAAGTGAAATTTTTCTATTATGCGAGACAATATTTTGGGATATTTGGTCTCAAAGGAGGGAATTTCCATTGATCCCAAGCGTATTTTAGCCATCCTTTCTCTTTTCCTACCCCCACATAAAAAGCCTTATAGTTATTCCTAGGGAAAATCAATTTTGTTAGGAGATTCATTTTAATTTTATAGGACTGTTAGGCCCATCACCCTAACCCTTAAGAAAGAAAAAGTCGTCAAGTGGACAATAGAAGGAAGAGAGAGCTTTAACAAAATCAAGCAAGAGATTTATTGAATGCCAACACTCATTAATCCAGAGTATTCCAATGATTTCATCCTTTATGATTATGGAGCTGATGCGAGTGTTGTTGGTGTCTTGACACAAGAAAATGAATATGGATGGGAGCATCCGGTGGTTTTCTTTAATTAAAAACTGAAGGATTATGATTTAAAATACAATCACACAGAGAAATAGGTCTTCGCCATCATGTGTGCACTAAAAAGTTCAAAATTATGTTCACTAAAAATCATATCAAGGTGTTAGTTTCACACTCAGGTGTGATATACTTCATCATGGGAGAAAAATTAATGAGAAGAGAGAAATATGGGTGACCAAAATCATGGAGAATGATGTGACTATCCAAGCCACCAAGTTGATTAGAGCCAATGCGCTCTGTAAGAATATTTTTGAGGACGTGTAGAAGGAACACGAGACTTCATTGTTTTTATATGAAGGTCTCCCACATGCTAAATTTGAGAAGAACGAAGATCCTAGAGTGCACACCTGGATAAAGAACATGGTCACATTCCTTTCCTTTGGCACATACCCTCTTGGTTTGAATAAAGAAAAGAGATGACACCTGAGGCTGCAGGATCTAGTCCATATGTGCTGATTGATGGCATTCTCTTTAAAAGAAACATTGATGGTGTCTTTCTTTGAGATATATTGACGATGCATAGATTGACAAAGTGTTAGCGAAATTTCATGATAAATTATTTGATGGATACTTATTTTCCAAAGAAACATCGATGAATATCATTAAGGTAAGATAATTCTATCCTACCCTCTTTGCGAGATGCACATAAGTGGGTCATGAAATACAAACAATGTGTTTTATCTCGCAAGAAAGAAGAAATTGACAGTGCTTACCTCCGACCAATCCAAGCATATCAAAATTTTACATAATGGGGTCTATACTTCATAGGCATGATCAATCCTCCTTTGAGCGTGTTGCACAAATGAGTCTTGATAGCTATGGATTACTTCACAAGATGGATAAAAGTTGTCGCGCCCAAGGAATTAACCGAGTCGGTCATTCTTGACTTTCTCAAGGAATTATAACAAGGTTTGACGTTCACTGAGACAATTATCTATGATAATGCAAAAGCATTACTTGGGACAAATATTTTTATTAGGCACTCAACCTTGGAATCTATTTGAAGAATTCTTCTAAATATTACCCCAAGGTAATGGTTTGGCATAATCTATGAACAAGAACCCGATGAGAATCATGAAGTAGACAATGAATATCAACTAGAGGAAGTGACACACTAAGGTCTTGCGCATGCTATGGGAAGATAGAATTATGGTGAAGAAGGAAATATTTACTTCAACTTACAAGTTTGTTTATGGAAAAGAAGCTAGACTTCCTTTTTCTATTGAGTTTCCTTCATTAGAGTTTGTCAAAAGCTTGAGTTTGAGGGCGTAGATCAAAGGGAAATCATAAGGGCGAGCTAGTTGATATTAAAGAATTGAGAATATCTGTTATGATCAAGCTATAACAACATCAACAATCAAAAAAGAAATGGTTTGACATAAAAGATAAACCTCAAGCTTTAAAAGTTGATGATCTAGTCTTAAAATGGGATCTTGACAAAGTCCAACTAGGGCGTCATTCAAAGTTTGATGCACTTGAGAGTCGACCATACACTATCGGTTCACGTAAAGAGGCTAACTCTTTTGAGTTATCTCACCTTGATGGATGCGTGCTACCAATCCTAGTTAATGGGATTTATCTCAAGCACTTCCATTAAATTTTCTGCATCATTATATGTACTAGAGTAGTTTATATTCCTTGAAGTGCACCATATGCACATTTTCTGTTTGTATATAGTTATTTCTTGTCATGAACCTCTTTGCACATACTCTTTTGTTGCTTCTTCTAGGATACCGATTTTGTTCGGGTATCTTCCAAAAAATTTCATAAGTTTTCCACTCTCATAAAATTCAAATCGAGAACATTTTTGCATAAGAGTAGTAGTTGTTATGAGTTTAGATAGTGCTTTAAGTGATGATGGGGTATTTCTTCAAGTTGCAAATCAATATTTAATGTTTTAGAACTAACTCCATGCCCAATGGATGATTCAAGTCTTCGATATCCTTCATCTAGTAGGAAGATGGCCCCGAAAATTGCTAAACTGTTGTAAAAATAACTCCCTAGTTATTTCGACAACTCATATCCTCATTTTGAATTTGAAGTTAAAGTTCACGGACTACACACACTTTGGTTGTTCCTTGGCACATTTTTACTTGGTTATAATTCCTCTGTGTGCCCTTACACACATTTCTTTCTCTATTTCTCAATATTCTTCCATTTTCCCTTTGCATGCACTCCTTGCGCACCCACTTTCATTCCCATTTTTACACACTCCTTACGTGCACATATATAGACTTGCCTTCTAATTTGGCTAAGTCCATGGTATGCGTTTCCACACATATGCCCTTCCTAATGAGTTCTACACATTCCCTCGTGCTAACTCATTTCCCTCCTCACAATCTTCCCGCATGATTGCACTCATTTACGTGTTGCACATTTATTTCCTTCCTAGTTTGCCCCATGTTCCCTTTCATTTATTTCTTCCACGTATTTCTCAATTAAATACTCACACCTACTTGCATACTCATACATGTATGCGAGATATGCACCTTTCTTCCCTTCTGTGAGCACCCTATTTTTGCACTCGTCTTACGTATTCTCATGTTTCTTGTTCTCGTGCACGCACCTAGTGCAACTCTTTCGCACCATTCACTATGCCACGTGGCAATATGTAAGACTTGAGTGTGTTACATGTAACTTATCAAAGCATGTAAAAGCTGGGCACCGAATCTTTATGCGACATGTGGTAGAAATGATAAAATAACATGAAAATCATCCAAGTTCTTCATTCGATTAGAGCGCACCACGTGTCTTGTGTGTTCAGTTTGCAATGTAAACTTCAAATCATAATAAATTTTGTTGCGGGCTCTCGACACACTCGTGCACGTCTTGTTGGAAAGTTGTTTATGTGAGCTACACTCCATATTATTAAAAATTAGATTTTTACGAGGATTTAGCGGGTGATAAGAAAGGAAATTCATTTCAACCATTAATGCACACATTCTACTAGTTCAACTACCAAGATTTGATCCGATTCCCCCCTTTCTTCTTCCAAAAGAAAAAAACATGGGGAAGTGCATCTATCAATATTTTAGACAGATTTACAATTATTCAATGCTTGTTGTTGGTGGTTGAATTTCAAAATATGAGTTTCCCTTTTCTTTCTCTTCTTCTTCTCTCCTTCTTCTATAAATGTAAGAACAATGCTCATTGTAAAGATTATACTCCTTTAGTTTTCCAATGGCTTGTTTCTTTGCATTTTGAGTTGTAGGCCTTTAGATCTAGCTCTTTTCATATGGACATCAGCCTCATCTGCCATTGTAATCAACTGTGAATTTCCTAGAAGAAATAAACTCTTTGTTTTGTGGTTATTTTCTACCTTGGCTCATTTTTATTACATCTTCTTGCCTCTCTTTTACATTTGCTATTTTCTTTGCTTTCTCCGTCCCTTACAAGTTCATTTTTGATTATGCCCCATGAAAATGAGTGTGTGATTATGTTTGATTGTGATACGTGTGTCTATCCTCTTTTTGTGCATTCTCCTTCATTTTTTTGCTCAAAGCTAACTATGTTCATCCACTTCTTTCTAGTGATATCACATCCTTTAGCTTATATTTCCTTTCATGAATCTCCTCCTAACCTTGGTACCTTGGAATATTAGAGTTGTGATAGGTAGCTGCATTTCCCTTCATAGAAGTAGTTTTAGTAAAAATAGGTAGAGGAATTGGCCTTTTACGGAGGTCTATATCAAGCGTTTAAGGTCCCACAACTTAGAGACAATCCTATGTTACCTCAAAGCCCCAGTTCACCCCAATCTAGGATAGGTGCAATTTTGAGCTCCAAAAAAACCATCACTTCCCTTTTAAAATGAATCAACTCACACTCCACTAATATCCAAAAGTCTTCACACAAAAAAATAAAATAAAATAATTGGTACACATCCATAAAACCTTATTTTCTAGCAACCCAAAATTTCAATTCTTCACATCACCATAAATAAACTCAAATCCCAAAAGTCAAACAGGTAAAATATGTACTTACACAATCTCATTTTGAAAAGAGAGAAAGATTACAAATAATTAATGGTGTACAAAAGTTACCTCAAGTGGCTAAAATATCATAAAAGGTACACCTACCCTATGGGTAGGTGTATGAGGAGTTTTTGGAGTGTAGGACAAGGTTTACTTGCTTCACACACCTTCGAAAATTTCTCTAAAAGGTCAATTTATAGTTTTGCATAAATGGAAAAATTTCTAGCCACAAAACATGTCCAAACATCCCAAAAATAGAAAGAGAATTTATATAAGAACCCAACTTAAAATCTAATTAAATCAAATTATCAAAGATAAACAAACTAGTCAATCTAAAGGTTAAAATGAAAGGAAATTAAATTTAAATCAAGGAAAAAAATTCAACATTACAAAACTACGATTGATTTGCACAATTACATCCCCCAAACAATTTTCCGAGCCCGAGTGACCCATTGTTGGCCAATGATCCCTGTGTGAGTTAGTCCCCCTTCATCCTCTTTTGTTTGTTTTATTTTTGTTTATTTTGTGGTTCTAATCTCCCAAACACCTATTCATCATCTGCACACTCAACAAACACATCATACATACCTGAAATGATATATAAATAAATTCTAACTATTGCACAAACACACACATGCACACATATCAATAATTTCAACACTATTCATCAATGTCAAATACGTTCACGAGAATGCCCATTATTTTACATTTTCAATAGAACATGAAAACTAATCTTACTTGCAACAATTATCCATTGTTATTTGTTATTAATCATTCAAGCCAATGAAATATGCACACATACTATTCTAACAATTAAATTTTGTCAATAAGTTTCCATAACATAACAACTACCAATCTAATTCATGTTTGTAATCCAAATTAGAATATATGCAGTTCACAATCATGCAACATTAACCAAGTATATCTATCAAAAAAACACTATATTAATATGTTGTGTTGTATCCATGCTAGGAGGTTCATAAGGTCGACACTCCGTTCCAACTCAAATCATATAAGGATACATATGACGAACCCTATAATATGGGACAAAATATATCTAAACATTGTTGGAGGGAAGTGGGCACTACATCCGCCTCCCCTTAGAACATGACTTCCTCTTGGAAGTCACTAGGAGGGTTTCAAAATCCATAACAATTCAACAAATAAAAAAATGACAACCGTATCTCGTATAATCCAGGGGCCAACAATTTGAATCAATTACTAACTAGGTGTTAGAAATTCTAGGCACTGAGAGGGGGGGGTGAATCAATGCTTATTAAAATTTGATGCTATTTTCAATGATTCAATCAACCACAATTAACTATGTTAACCATGAAAGACATGAGAATCCAACCATGAAAGAGAAAGATTAGAAAACACACATGAACACATGATAAGACAATATTTAATGTGGGAAACCCATCAAGGGAAAAAAACCCATGGGAACCACAGAACTAACTTGGAAAAATGTCCTATACAGTCTGATGGTTTCCGCAGTATGGTGAGTACCCACTCACCTTGAAATACCCACTCCAAATTTGAAGCACCCACTCTAGTATAACACCAATCACCCACTTGAGAAATTTTGCAAGCACCCACTTGTGAGGAAACACCCACTCCCAAAATGTTGAGTAGCAACTCAGACTTCATTCATACAATACATGGTTGATCACCTTCTTCATTTGGTTGCTTACATAAACTTGATGTGATATATATTTTAGTTCATCTATATTCTCATATTTCTCAACAGCAGAAACATAATATTATTTTCAACAACTCTCACAAAAATGAGGTTACATGAAAAAATATAACTCTTTTAAATGACCTTTGACCTTTCACTTACCATGACTCTTCAAATCACTCATTCTTTTATCTTCTAGCTCTTGTAACTTTTCCAAAAGTATTAAAACTTTTTATTCACATGGTAAATGGTCTCACAAGTTAAATTATGCTTTTTATTCTTAGAAACTCACCACATTAGCCAATGTATTTATTTAGGCTCATAGGTGTGCCTAAATCAACTTCTACAAAAACAATTCTGAAAAATCATCTAACTAGACCACTTCCACTCATCTTCATGACCCAAGTAATATATAAAAATGAATCTTATTATGTCTACTTTCATTAAAATTTACCGGCAAGATCCAACTCAAGGCTTAATACACCAAGAAACACCACTTTGTAAGACTTTCCTGGTTGGTTTCAACATCTCTGAATTTGGTCTTCAAAAATTGAGCTGATACATACCTCAAATCTCTTCATCATGAGGAAAGTAACCTATCAATGGAAATATATTGAAGTATAATAACTCATCAAATCATTTTCATGCTCCAATTCATCTCATAAAGCCTTCAAAAACTTGAAACTCAGAGATTGGTCTAGCTGATCTTGAGAGTTCAAAAACTAGTCTTCAATGCAACATGATCAAACACCTCCAAAATAATTTTCATGGATTCCTATCATCTTTGAAACTTAAAATGAGATTTATATAACATTTTCAAGCACTTATAACCATGATTCAAATGGATAAACATTCACCTTCATTGTCATTTAGTCATGCTTCTCAATAGGCCTAATAGGCGCTTTTGGCTCAATTCCCTTTAAGAAAGAAATGACCTTTCCAAAATAAAATATTAACTTCCACACATCATATTACACATAAAAATAATGATCAAGGAAATAAAAATATCCATCAATGATACTTGACATGGTTACCTTCGTTTTCCTTCACTAGCTTCTAAAAAAAAGCACCTTTTTCCAGTAAGCTAAAAAATGCACCCAATAATCCAATTTTCTCCAAATAAGTTGTTCAAGTAGCTTCATGAAGCTAATTTAGACATCCCTAACATCATCCACCTCAAATTTGACTGTATGTTCCTTTGCAAGTTTTCCCTATACACTGAAATCTTCTTAAAAATCATATTTTTGAGTGGGGCCCACCAAGTGTCAAGAAGCCAAATCACCATGGAAATGTGATTTTAGGTGTACTCTACACGTTACAATATGTTTTCAATCAAAATAGTTGAGTTTTCTCACCTAACCAACTCAATCTCTCAAGATTGGTCAGAACTGGGGTTTGGAAGGCTACATACATGCTTACAAAAATGGATAGAACTTCTAAAATACTCAGCCAATCACAAAAATAATTTTTGTACCATAATTTTATCCCAATTTAATTCATTTTTTCTCTTATTAATTATCCTAAGGAGAATCCATAATTTTTATTGATTGCTAAGAATTTTGGTGCTCAAATTACATACTTTGAAAAACACTGGTTTTGGAAATCCTTGCATAACTTGCAAAATATTCATTCTCAGCTTCTAAAATTTTGGAAAAACCTTAAGGACACATTCCTCTAACACATCCAAGTAATATTTTTATTTGGTTCATCCTGCATCTTTCCATCCCATCTCATTTAGGTTTCCTCACAGTATCTCGATTCCTAGTTGTTGAACTATACTGACCTACAAAAGTGCCTAAAACACCTCAAAATCTACCTAAGAAGACTTGTACACACAATATATCATCATTCCATGCTCACACCATGTTTGGTTTACATCATCACACCTTGGGTCAATATTTCACACCTTGTTTACTTGTGGATTGGCTTAAGAAAGCTCCACACTGACTGTTTCAATCTTATGAACCTTGTTTGTCTCTTATATATCTTTTTCACCTCTTGTGCTACCTCATAGTGATGAAAAATTTATTTCCCTTTTGGTTTGAGTGAATTCTCATGTTTTCTTTATTTACACCTTTAAGAGACTTAAGCGACACATATGAACCTTTGGAGATCCCTAGATCACCTAGCCAACATACTTTGGGATCACGTAGCTAGTATACATAGATCACCTAGACCACTTTGTGACATCAATGGACTTGACATCAATGAAAATACAAGTGACACACACATCCAACAAACCCCCATTTTTCATTGATGACAACCATCCTAGAAACATTGGCGACAACCATGACTATTCACAGACTTGGATGACCTCATTTACATGTTTCTTTACACATTTCTCCCCCTTTGACATCTATGAAAAAGGTATGCATTGACTTGACATGGTTTACAATTTCAAACAAGATCAAACAAAAGTAATCAAAATATGATAAACCAACTTACTTGAGAAACTAGCTCCCCCTTGAACTGTGATTTCTCTAATTTGACTCCAAAACAACATGCAAAGAATCCAAGACCACGATTTGGAAATCCAATGGTCTCCCCCAGCTGATAATCCACCATGTTGACTCATGTGTACTTTCAAAACTTGTTCCTCTATTGAGAGCAAGATCAATTTTCACTCCTTCAACATGCACTCATCTAGAAATCACACTTGGAATGGCTACATCATCATCATACCCTTTTTCAAACATGGACTAGAACTACCCTTCCTCCTTCCAGTTATGTTGGCATAGTAGCTGGTTGACATGATGAGATCCCTCTCCACCACTAGTTTTATTTTTATGTGTGACGAAAAATCGTAACATGGTATCGAGCAAGAGATTGATGTTGACATCTGTCTGTAAATTTTAGTTTGTAAATAAAATCTTTATATATTCATATATTTGGGATTTATATGTATTATGTTGCTGTGTGCGTTTTTATGCAAAACATGATCACCCTTTAAAATCCTTAGCCCTTGGTCATATGGTGTGGTTGTATGAGGGCTTAAGCTTGTGATTCCTACTAGTAGGTGCTTAACTCTAGCCCCCTTTCATTTTATTTGTGTGGTGAAGGAAAGAGAATTTTATTATGTTTTAGTGGAAACTAAAATAAATAGTAGAGCATAATATTGAAAAGCTTGTATCTTTTGATCGGTAACTCGGTTTTGAGTGTAATGTTTTGCAAAAACGCTTGTTTTTTCATGATCTTTCCATTAGAAATATTTATTTTTAAAACTACACTATAATTATAAAGTTTCTTATTATAACATGCACTCAATTATAAAGTGCCAAAATATGGGGGCTCTTGTTGCATTGCTTGGGTCTTGCATTTTTTGGTGATTTTTTGAGGATGGCATCTTTATCTATTTTTGCATTAGATGATCTTGAGCCATTAACAACACATAATTACCATACATGGAAACCAAGAACGGAAACAATAATTAAGCATAAAGGATTATGGGCTTTGAATTCTTGAGTAACAACCGGTGTTCACTAGAGAATATGAGAAATTTCGATTACAGGTGCAAATTTGATGAGTGTATGGGTTTTATGGGAACTTATGTAAGTGACAGTCTTTTGTTTCATTTGGTGAAATGTGACTCTACTTTCAAAATATGGGAGAAATTGGAGGATTTATTTGGTAAGGTGGATCATACGAGAGCCATGCAACTCTGTTACTAGGCGCTTTTAGAGCGCTCAACACGGAGTAATCTTGGGATGGGTGACCTCCTAGAAGTCCTAGTGTCATTGCCTATTAATGTCTTTGGGCCTAATTTGGTGAATACATGGTGAGCTCAAGGCTCATGTGGTTGCATTTGGCTCCATCATCTGGGGTGTGTTGGCGTAGCGGTGGTTAACACGATAAGATCCTCTTCACTACCAAGTTTGAGCTTACGGTGTGATGATAAGTTGTGTAGCTCTAGTACCGGGAAGTTAAGCGTAGTCAACCTAGAGTAGTACTAGGATGGGTGACCTCTTGGGAAGTCCCGGTGTCGTTGCCTCCTAATGTCATTGGGCCTAATTTGGTGAATACTTGGTGGGCCCAGGATCACGTGGTTGCATCTGGCTCCATCATGTGGGGGTGTGCTTTGGCATATCATCTAGTTAACATGATGAGATCCCTCTCCACTACTATTTCGAGCTTTTAATGTGATGGAAAATCGTAACAACTACATCATCATCATACCATTTTTCAAACATGGAATGGAACTACCCTTCCTCCTTCCAAAGGTAGTTATTTTGGTTTTTAGTCTTCTTCCAAGTCTTCTTGGTTTAATATTCTGTTACACTCTACATCTAAATGAGGTTTCAACAATAATTTGCTGAAAATATCATACATGACACCTTTCTCCTAAATTGTTTGCATCTGGCTCCATCGTGTGGGGGTGTGTTGGCGTAGCACTGGTTAACATGATGAGATCTATCTCCACTACTAGTTTGATCTTTTAGTGTGATGGAAAATTGTAATAGCTACATCATCATCATACCCTTTTTCAAACATGGACTAGAACTACCCTTCCTCCTTCCAAAGTAGTTATTTTGGTTTTAAGTCTTCTTCCAATTCTTCTTGGTTTAATAGTCCTGTTACACTCTACATCTAAATGAGATTTCAACAAAAATTTACCTAAAAATATCATACATGACACCTTTCTCCTAGATTGGTTACATCGGGCTCCATCATGTGGGGGTGTGTTGGCGTAGAATGCTGGTTAACATGATGAGATCCCTCTCCACTACTAGTTTGAGCTTTTGGTGTGACGAAAAATTGTAACAACTACATCATCATCATAGCATTTTTCAAACATGGACTAGAACTACCCTTCCTCTTTCCCGTAGTTATTTTGGTTTTTAGTCTTCTTCCAAGTCTTCTTGGTTTAATAGTCTTGTTACACTCTACATCTAAATGAGGTTTTAACAACAATTTGCTTGAAAATGTCATACATGATACCTTTCTCCTAGATGGCTTCTCTACTACCCTTTTTAGTCCTTTGAGAACAAGTCAACTTGGATTTAGTATCTGTTTAAATTCTCTCATACGAAACCATTTCTAGAGGGATTTTAGAGACTCTATAGGTTCTATATGCATTTTCCTAACACCCTAGATGTGTCCCCAAAATTGGAGGTCCAACTCCTTGCATAACTCTCTTTAGTACAAATATTACTTAATCATGCACAATAGATGATTTTTCATAAAAATCATTCCACCATCAATTTTTCTTGTCTCCTTATACTGTTGTTGAGAACAAAATTCTTCACAACCATACTACAAAAATTTCACTCACTTTACCTTCCTTACAACGATCTTTCTTGAGCAAATTAGAGAAGTTATCAAGATCTCAAGGCAAGGTTTCATGCACTTGATTTTTTTTTAAGTCCCTCAAGCCTTACTTCGCACACAACACCTATGTCTAATACAATCACCTTAATCCTTCCTTTCATGCACCTAGCTCATTCTAGGACTTACTACACCTTTAAGTAACCTAAAATAGTTAAAGAAAGCAATGATAGTTTTGATTTCCTTGTCTCTTCCCCGAGTAATCCTCTTTATATTTTTATGGAGTAACAATCTTTCTTATTCTTTAAAAGAGTGCTACTTTAATCATCTTATGAGGCATACAAATTTCTCGAGTTTCTTACACTTAAGAGGCTTGCATAGTTCACTTTTCACAGGACTTGGTTGCATTGATAAGCTACTAATCATGGAGGTCTTCCTTGGGCTGACTTCAAACTTTTTAACAGTTCCTCGTACTACCTAGATAGACTCTTTTGAAATGATTACAATCATAGAGAGCTACTCGGCCTCGTAGCTTACCTTGGTATGACATCCAACCTTAAGTCTCCTTGATAACTCATAAGATTCCTTTAAACCTTGACAAGATTTTCTTCATTACTTGAGATTGACATGGAGTGTCATACAACTGCTTCGGGGCCTAAGGACTCTTTTAGGAGGTCTATGTTCTCATACCAAAACAAGTTATCTTTCCAACAGTTGATCCATAATGTAAATACCTTCAATACCTTGCATCTTTTAGTTAACACAATTTAGTGAGCACCATACTTTGGTTTTCTTGCACAATCCACTAACTCTCTATCTCACCATGTAACAGGTTTTGTCATTGTTTTATACTTTTATCATTTTTATTTGCACTTCGGTATCTCAATATAGTTACACTTCTTTCTTACCTACCCTATTTTGTAGATTTACAATGTTAAGATGATTCGTGAACTCACCTCACACTCTCAACAAACACATTTTGAAGAGAAAAATTATGAATTTTTGCACTGCTTTCTCCTAAAACTATTGGTACTGCGTTGAATATTTTTTTGATTTATAGGCCTTGACATGCCTCTTAATGTCCATTTCTTCCATGATAATGTACATGAAAACTAGGATACACATAATCAAACTTACTCTGTCATTCTTGAGCGAAATGTATGGACTAATTGAGGATAGAAGTGATAAGATTCATGAATATGTTCTTTAACAACCTTATACTTCTTTTGAAATATTCTCATACTTTTATACAGGCTTTTGACTATTCCCACACTTACAACCTTGTGAATTCCTTGACAACTTTTCATCTTTCACATCTTATATACAATAGTTTAAGAGGAATCTTATATACTTTTACCTTTTGAAGCCTTATCATTGGAAATAGAAACATGATAGTTAGAATTATACCTTTTGAAACCTTATCAACACCAGTAATTAACCCTTTGATGATAAAAAAATCAACTTAAGATCCTCAATATTCAATAAATACACAAAATTAGATATCCTGAGGAAATAGAGCCAAGATCTTTCTTGAAAACCACTAAGACAGTCATTTTGAGCATTCTTCCAATTTTGAATAGTACCACATAGTCTAATCATTTCACTATTTTCTTCCCATAAGATGATACATTTTCTTATTTCCTGATTTGATCATTCTTGAGTCCACAATGACTTGTATCATGCACTTTCCGATCACCATGCTTGAGCAACATTTTCTCGAGCCATATCAACATCTTATATAAGCGTAACATGTCAAAAATTCTTCTTTCACTATAAGTTTTCAATTTTTCTTTAGATAGCTTTTCAAACCTTGCTGATCCTTTGGTCACTTGTAGATACTTGTTTCTTTTCCCTATAAAATAGATTTTTCACTTTGTCTTGTTTAGCATCATTGCATCTTGATTCTTAAATCTTCAAACTAAATCACTCCTGTTGTCAACCATTTTCTCAAAATTTTAACTTTGCTCATTTCTTTGTCACTCCTTCAAGATTCTTCATAAAATCTTTTACTCTTCACATCCCCTTAAAATTTTAACGGTCATTTGAGCCTTGACTTGTATGAAAAAGACAAAGATGTCTTTTCACCTTCTCATAATGAGCTTGGGGAGAGTTTCATGAAGTTTTAAGCTGACTTGAACTTTTAAACTTCTTCAAAAGTTCAAATTCTTTGAGAGCAACCTTTCATATTTCCTACAAGATCAATACATAATTTTCAACTCCATTATATGATCCTTTACTCAAATACTAACCTTCATACTTATGTTTGAATATGTGCAAAATGTATCTCTCGGCTTTACAAGATTTTAGTCAAATGGACACTCATTCATCATACTTGTGTGGCAGATTACACATGAAGCCATGGGAATTTTTCTATATATTTAATTCCTTTGTAGATTTGGAGGCATGAGCATACTTCCAAACAATCTTCACAAACACATTGAATTGGACCACGTTTGTGTAGACTTGTTTTATAAACATTTTCACTTAAGCTTAAACGAACTTCATTTGAGTCAATCATGGAATATTATAATTTGAGCATGTCATGAGGTCTTGAGAACATGTTTCACCACCAAGAGGGGACATAGGAACCGACCTATCTTTTGTAGTGTGTCACTAAATCAAGAATTTCCAAACAATGTGCACTATTATGTGATTTTGTCTCCATACCCTACTCAATCAAGGTTTCGAACACAAACCCTATCTTGTGTCCCGAAAGCTTGTCTAATTTTTTTGTATCATCATCCCTATGTTATTACTTAAATGGAGGAAATTATTCCTTTTCCAGACCCTCATATGCATGAAATTGGAGGATCTAATCGGGATTTAGAAGTACATTTTCAATTTCTCATGATTGTGACAAAACAAACTCGGTTGTTCAATGTAATCTAGCTTACACAGTGTGTAGCATAGATTTTGTCACCTAGACCAAATTTGTAAGAGGATAATTTCTTCAAACACCATACTTTGTGTTGAATGATTCACAATTGATGCAAGCATATAATTTGAGGAGATCTTATTGAGCCCGAGGTCACTAGTGCAAAGAATAATATAGTGCATTCTATGTTTGATATTCATAGTTCCTTTCATGGTAATTTTTGTGAGAAGGACTTCAAACCAAACATATACTTCTTTTTCCATAATTTTGAATGTAAGGTTGCAAGAATAAATTACTAGGACAGTTCAGAATTCAGATGTTAATGACAATCCTACATTGAGCAGTTAAGAGGTATTGAATACTTTAATCAATTTGACTTGGAGCATAGAAACCTTTTCTAAGATTTTTTTTATCACTCACACATTCCCTAGAAAACATTATAGATCTGCTCCCATGCTTCTTCCAAAAATTCATGCCTTCTAGAAGCTTAGAGAAAGCATATTATGCTTCTTTGGATCATATCAAAACAACAGGAAGTCATCAAAACAACAGGATGACTTAGTTTTCTCTCTCCATGTCCTTATTCTCTTGTTGGTCTCTTTGGATGCATATCTTAGTGTGACAACCCCTTCTCCCGAGTTCTTATTTTCTAAGTGAATGCCTGAGAGACACATATGTTGAATTTTCTCTAATACTGGTTTAGGAAGAAATTCTTCATTGTTTACAACCAGCTTGTCTTCCTTCTTCTTTCCTTTGTCAACAATAATTGTTGCCTTGTCTATGTTGGAGTCCTAATTCTCTACTTCATCTGCCCATGTAAATTTCTTTTCCTTCTTTTCTTCTTTGAATTCTGGTTTTGCTTCGTCTTGATTATATATACCCATTTCATTTTCTTCTTTCCGAGTCTATAGGAGTATTGCTTTTGTTCTCTTCCTTCTTCTCGATAAGCACAATGTTTGGCATAGTGTCTAGGATTTGAGCATTTAAAACAAATGATCAATTGATTGTTTCTAGAAGATCCATTTGTAAAAAAGTGATCTTTAGGCTCTTAAAAGCACCACCTAGCCTCATGACCTCTTTCATGGCAATTAAAACATATTTTGTTCTTCTCAGACTCAGGTCTGTAATCCCTCCATGGATGTTGTGCATTTACCTTAAGCCATTTACACTCTCTAGCTCTATGTCCAAAACCATAACAAGAAAAACAATATCCAAAGAACTTATTGGAATCTTCCTTGCATCAAGCTTCCTGATTTTATTCTTGTGATGTTTGAATCTTGTATTATCCTTGGAAGGTTTTGATGTAGATTCATTGGATGTTTGCATGTTGGGACCATCCTCTTCATCCACTTTGGTATTTAAACATATTTGACAACAAGCATGACTTGGTTTAGTCTGACATGCTTCATTTTTGAGTTCTATACTTAGCTTATCACTAGGATGTGTTTGTTTAATCATTAACTCATTGAGTTTTCTTGAAACCTGCTCTAATTTATCCTTCAAAATATCTATTTATTTTTCAAGTTTGAGACAATCATGTTCTTTTTCCTTCAAGGCCTTTGATGCATTCTCAACATATGAGGATATCTCATTCAATTCATGGACATGATTAACATCATGGAGTTTGATTTCCTTTTTCAATTCAACAATCAATGCTTGAGCAATTTCATACCTCTTCTTCAACACTGTATAAGCTTGGTCACCCATTCTTGTGCCTTAAGCATCTACTCTTAAGCTATTAAAATTTTACTAAGAGAACCTACTCTTATACCAATTGTTAGAAATTCTAGGCACTGAGAGGGAGGGGGTGAATTAGTGCTTATTAAAATCTAATGTTATTTTCAATGATTCAATCAACCACACTTAACTATGTTAACCATGAAAGACATGAGCATAAAAACATGAAAGAGAAAGATCAGAAAACACACATGAACACATGAGGAGACAATATTTAATGTGGGAAACCCATCAAGGGACAAAACCCACTGGAACTAGAGAACTAACTTGGAAAAATGTCCTATACAGTTACAATGGTTTCACCATATGGTGAGCACCCACTCTAGTATAACATCAAGCACCCACTTGATAAATTTGGCAAGCACCCACTTGCTAGGAAGCACCCACTCCCAAAATGTTGAGCAACAACTCAAACTTCATTCATACAATACATGGTTGATCACCTTCTTCATCTGGTTACTTACATCAACCTAATGTGATCTCTATTTCAGTTCATCTATCTTCTCAAAAACAGCAACATAATATTATTTTCAGAAAAAACTCTCACAAAAATGAGCTTACATGAACAAATATAACTCTTAGAAATGACCTTTGACCTTTCACTTACCACGACTCTTCAAATCACTCATTATTTTGTCTTCTAGCTCTATAAACTTGTCCAAAAGTATTCCATATTTGTATTAAAATGGTACATGGTCTCACAAGTCAAATTATTCTCTTGTATTCTTAGAAACTCTCTACATTAGCCAATGTATTCATTTAGGTTCATAGGTGTGCCTAAATCAACTTTTAAAAAGGTAGTCCTGAAAAACCATCTAACTAGACCACTTCCACTCATCTTCATGACCCAAGTAATATATAAAAATGAATCTTATGATGTCTAATTTCATTAAAATTTACTAGAAATATCCAACTCAAGGCTTAACACACCAAGAAACACCACTTTGTAAGACTTGCCTGACTAGTTTCAGCATCTCTGAATTTAGTCTTCAAAAATTGAGTTAATACATACCTCAAATCACTTGATCATGAGGAAAGAAATGTATAAATGGAAATATATTGAAGTATACTAAATCATCAACTCATTTTCATGCTCCACTTCATCTCATAAAGCCTTCAAAAACTTGAAAATCGGAGACTGGTCTAGCTGATCTTGAGAGTTCAAAAATTAGTCTTCAATGCAACATGATAAAGCACCTCCAAAACAATTTTCATGGATTCCTATCATCTTTGAAACTTAAAATTATATGTATATAACATTTATAAGAACTTATAACCATGATTCAAATGGATAAACATTCACCTTCATTGTCATTTAGTCATGCTTCTCAATAGGCCTAATAGGGCAGTTTTGGCTCAATTCCCTTTAAGAAATAAATGACCTTTCCAAACTAAAATATGCACTTACACACATAATATTACACATAAAAATAATGATCAAGGTAAGAAAAACATCTATACAATGCACTTCAACATGGTTACCTTCATTCTCCTTCACTAGCTTCTCAAAACAAGCACCTTTTACGGTAAGCTCAAAAATGCACCCAATACTCCAATTTTATCCAAATAAGTTGCTTAGGTAACTTCATGAAGCTGATGTATAAATCCCTAAAATCATCCACCTCATATTTGAGCATATGTTCCTTTGCAAGTTTTACCTGTACACTAAAATCTTCTTAAAAATCCTATTTTTGAGTGGGGCCCACCAAGTTTCAAGAAGCCAAATCACCATGGAAATGTGATTTTAGGAGTCCTATACATGTTAAAATATGTTTTCAATAAAAATAATTGAGTTTTTCACCTAACCAACTCAATCTCTCAAAACTGGTCAGAACTGGGGTTTGGAAGGCTACATACATGCTTACAAAAATGGATATAACTTCTAAAATACTCAGCCAATTACAAAAATATTTTTTAACCATAATTTTATCCCAATTTAATCCATTTTTATCTTATGAATTTTCTGAAGGAGACTCCATACTTTTTCTTTCTTTACTGCTAAGAAGTTTGGTGCTCAAATTGCATACTTTGAAAAACCCGGTTTTGGAAATCCTTGCATAACTTGCAAAATATTCATCCTCAGCTTCTGAAATTTTGCACACACCTTAAGGAAATATCCATATAACACCTCCAAGTTATATTTTTCTTTGGTTCATCCTGAATCTTTCCATCCCATCTCATATAATTTCCCTCCTGGTCTCTAATTCGTAACTCTTGAACTATACTAACTTGCGAAGTTCCTAAAACACCTCAAAATATACCTGAGAAGACTTTTACACACCATATATCATCATTCCATTCTCACACCATGTTTGGTTTGCATCATCACACCTTAGGTCAATATTTCACACCTTGCTTGCTTGTGGATTGGCTTAAGAAAGCTTCATATTGACATATTTTAGTCTCATGAACCTGGTTTGTCTCTTGTATCTCTTTATACAACTCATGTTCTACCTCATAGTGATGAAAAATTTCTTTCCCTAATTTTTTTGAGTGAATTCTCATCTTTTCTTGATTTACACCTTTGAGAGACTTAAGCAACACATGTGCACCTTTAGAGATTCCTAGATCACCTAACCAACATACTGGATCACCTAGCTAGAATACCTAGATCACCTAGACCACTATGACATCAATGGAAATACAAGTGACACACATATCAAAAGTAGGATGTATAGGAGGAAAGAAACAAGTTAAACTTTAATTACCTAACACAAGATGTTTTTATTCGTGCCACCACGATAAGATTTCTTGTGAAAAATAAGAGGATCAAGTTACTAATTTACGTGAAGATTGGAAATTTCTTCCTCACTCAAATTTTGATTTTATTTCTTTCTAGGATTCTTAGTGTGTTTAGGTACACTTAAATTGTCGAGTTACTTTATCATTGATCAACTTCCTTGTTGTCCTTATAATATGTCTCCTTCATTAGTCCTAATCAAGAATTTAGCTTGTTATTTGATTTACTAAGTTTCAATTTGCGTACTAGATATCCTTCTTATACATATTCCTAGCTCATTTACTATAGGAGTTTTAACTTGCTTAAATACATACCAATTATTATTTTTGTTACAATCCATTGATTTCCCCACTATATACTTCTAATTCAACACTATTCGCTAGATTTCTAACATTTGTGGTTTCAAATCATACACTACATTTTATTCTATGTTTGCAACGAGTGGTTTGCTTATTTCTCTACCCAATTTTTATCATGTTACATTTTTAAGTTCTTAAAACATGCCAATTGTTCACGGTTCAATTATAATTTCCTCATTAATTTTTTAATACTATCAATACTTGCTTCATTACCTCTCTTTCTTGTTAAATTATTAAGGGTTACTTGAGGTAATTTCCTCTTAGCTTACAAGTTCATATTCTAAATCTCATTCTTAGTTGTTAGATTTTTAACTCTTTGTTTAACTATGTTATTGAGGACCTAGAAAGATTATACAACTACTTGTTAATGATTATTATTATTAGGTTTGTTTGATTTATTCCCCCTTTTCTCTTACATCTTACCTTGATACTTGGTTAAGTTAGAATTTTAGTTGTTGTAGTCCTCTTATTATATTACAGCGATGTTGATCCTCACCTTATAATGTACTTACATTTTCTAGAGTTCACTTCCTACTATACTTATTATAATCTCCTAGTTCAACCATTCAATCTCTTCATTTTCAGTTTTGTTTAACATGAGTTACTCTCATTTTTATTATCCTTGTTCAAATATCCAATTCCTTCCTACTCGGTTTTATTTAACACATATTAGTTATTAGTCCCTTATATGCTTACCATTTATAAAGCACTACTCCATATACTTGTTAAAATGTTTTGTTTATTCATTGCGACCATTTACCCTATTATTGTTTTCCCATTCTCCAACAAACTTGTTTTATTTGTTTAAAAGGATAAAATTTAGCCCATTTAATTCCACCTTTACTCAATTATTCCCACAATGTTTCCCAAATCATTTATTTTACTCGTAAGCTTACAATTTCTTGTTAATTCTCTTTTAGTTTTGCTCACTATTTAGTATTGTTTAAATGTATAAGATAAGAGAGCCCACTTAGGTTTTCAAACATACACAAAATAAGTCCCAAATTGTGCTCGAATACCATTTCTATAGGTGTCGTACCATCGTTACAAAGATGAAAGGGAGAGGAAATCACATGTAAATTCTTAAGTAACAATACTATATCACAAATCATGGCTTAGAACATAACATTGACACGAATAAAATCTGGATCATTTGATATTTCTGAGAATTGTTAAAGGAACAATTTACAAGACTACTTAAAACACATGTATACATGAATTATACAACACTCCTTGGTATTATAATCCTTTCAAAATAAGTTACATATAATAGCGTTATCTATTGGCCAAAATAACAAGGGATAAAAAGAAGCACAATTCTTTACCCTCCAAGAGGGTTCTATTATCCCAATTTCTATTTTAGTATAGGATTTCGATGTTGGTAACCTCAAATATAATGATCATATGACCCGCATAAGAAACAATGCCCACGTACGTGTCATCCTCTTCTGCAAAGATTTTGTGTGTTGCATCTCTAACCCTTACTGGATCTACACACACATGAGGTTGATCCTAGTTTTCTTGCTGATGTTGCCTCATGGTGGTACATCTATCTTGAAAATATCAAAATATCTCTACATATAGGGAAGGATGTTCCTAAGGTATCTTTAGGAAGTTGTCTTCCTGTTCTTATGACTCACAAGGAAGATGTGTGGTTTATTAGTGTCCTTTCTGCTAACTTTAGGATGTATGGTGTGATTTGAAGGGTTGCTTGGTATATGTGATTTATTTTGATGACATCCTACTCTTTCGATATGCATATGACTAAGGATTTTTCAAGTTGATTATATCAATGCTCATTTTCTTAGTTCATCTCTAATCTCTTGCAATATGTGGAGAATATACATGCTCAACTCCTAATCTAGGGTATTAGTAATCTAGGGTCCTATAACGGGTCTACGTGTCCACCTAAAAACATCGGTCGTGCTTTACATTATTCTAATTAATTGCATGGATCATGAGTACAAGATAATTAGTGCATGTGTATATGTCAAGTAGTCTAAAAAGATTTATAGATTTTAAGAAAATTACAATTAGAGTGACAGAGATAGTAAAAAACTTATTAAAGACATTGATACAAGATGGATTTCCATGTATGACCTTACGAAACATAATTTTTATGAATATCCATCATTAATTGGTTTCATGTTTAAGTATCGTATGTATGTTGACAAGGAAAAAGATCTGATTTACCACTTAATAGATTTGGAAACATTGTTTACACTTTGAAGGATTCTACCCATGTTGAATGAAATCATTTCCTTAACAAAACATTCTCAAGAAAGATTCATGTATATAGTCAACTTCATTAGATTGTGAAAATAGGTATGTCAAACACTAGATTTGCTATACAACTCTGATGATTGTTTTCAAGGATATGTATTCAATAATTTTTCAAAATTTAACAAATTTAAAGGATCTTAAAAGCTATTTTAGATTCAATATAAGTGGTAATATTTTATATCCTTGTAAATGGGAATGAGATTCAAATGCACACTTTCCAAAAAGAGTGGATATTGTTGGATCAAACATTGAAGTACCTATAACACATAATTTATATGAAGGTCTTATATCTCAAACAAGAATAAAATTGTAGAAAATTTCACAATGCTTATCTAGTGAGATCAGAGAATGATTTAAAAGGGATGAGATTCTTGAGGCCATGGTAGTGGTCAATCCTATATTTTGGAATCCTACAGTAAATAAGAAATCTATAAGTGATTCATATAAAAGACACATGGGTACTCTCATTAATCATTTTGGAAAATTATTAGAATGTAACGAGTTCAAATTAATGTTCTTATTCAAAAGGAATTACTTTCATGTCAATCAACTCATTTTGACATCACTATGGTCAGGAACTATGACTTATTAGGTGAACCAACATATAATGGTGCAATTACACAAATATGGAAAAAGTTGTATCCTAGTAGCATCCTATATAAAAGCATAAGTGAATATTTCAAATTGAATGAATTGTGTCAAACAATGATATTGGGATTGATTGAATATGAAATGGTTTTCATCCCATTAAAATTTTTAAAATCAAATATTGAAATAGATTGGAAAGAACTATTGAGACATTTTTGAGATTGTATGTTTCACGATATGATGTGGACACATTTCCTTATGAAAGAGTAATGGAAGTATGGAATTATCTTGTAGAAAGGAGAGGGATATGTAAATATAATACTAGGGGCTAACAACAACAAAGAATACATGTTATCCCAAATTAACCCCTGAGTTAATTTGGATAACCCATTTAAAATTGAGTTATCACTTTATAAAGGCCATAGATAAGTGTCAAATGTCTAATCGTCAATCAATTCAAAAACTTAGCCAACTCCTCAACTATTTAAACATTTAAAAATGTCTACCAAAGAGAGGGGCCATTTGGTAGCATTACAACAACTTAAGAGAGTAATGAGGCCCAACGGACTCAAGCCCAAAGAATAAACTATGTTGGATAGCAATTCGGGTTCAGATGGGTTAGTCACATGGTTTGAGAGACACACAATGGGGTTTAAGGAGTTAATGAACATGTGGCATAGATCCGAGGGCCAAATAGGGACACGTGTCGCCATTTTGGTGAATTTCAAAGAATATGCTCTTGGTGGACATGAAGTCCCCATAATACATTGGGGAGGATAAAGTGCATCGGGTCTGGAGGGGGAGCAGGAAAGTCACCGAAAAGAACATATAGGACAAAAAGGAAAAATAGGTGGAGAAGAATAAACAAAAAGGCACATAGGAAACACCACACCCAATCAAATAATGCCACGTGTCACATTCTTGTGCATCCTGTCATGTAAATATTCCAAGGTTCATATCTTTTGATTCGCTGCTCCAAATCACACAAAATTGTTCTTGTTGGAAAGGTCTCATCAAGCCCTTCAATTTTACATCATATAAATCAAATTTTGAGGTATGATAGGTGAAAAAGATAAAAAAATGTACATGGTTAATTAAATTTACATAAAACGCAACCACCACATTTGATGAAATATCGGGCTCATTTCTTCTTCCACAAGCAAGATAACATGGGAGAATGGATTTGTAGAGGTACCCATCCTTGTTTTTATGGATTTAATGCATTTTTGGTGGTTAAAGATTAGAATGATGTGCCTTTCTCTATTTTTCATCTTCTTTCTCTCCATTCTTATATAAAATGTAAAATGATTATAATTTTAAATGATGGATCCTCTCAATCTATAAAGGTGTCATGTCAAAATGGTTGCATGAGAAGATATGAGTTACATGCCTTAGATTTAGACCTCTGTAATATTTATTTCCCTCTTCCTTCATTGTAAGGAAATTTTACATCTTTATAAGATGATAACATTTTTGTTTTGTGGCTATTCTTTTCCCTAGCTATGTTTTATTTCTTTATCTTACCTTTTTATCCATTGAAAGTGTGTTGTGCATCCTTTTATCACTTCAAGTTTTATTTATGTTGTGCTTTGTGAGAAAATGGAAAGTTAGAAGCAATTATGTGTTGTGGCACATCAGTCTACCCTCTCTTTTCTCATTTTCCCCCTTTTTCCCTCATGGAGAGTGTTTTATTCCTTTTTCTTGGTGTTATCACCTCTTCTAGCTTAGGATTTCCCTTTCCATGTATATCTCTTTGGCCCTAGTCCCTTAGAATGTTTAGATTAGGATTAGTTAGTTGCATTTCAATTTTTAGGAGTAGTTATTATCCCAAATTTCCCTTGGAAAGTTTGGTCGAATAAGCCTTACACATAAAGAAAACATGAAAGGAAATGATTCAAACTCACGAGCTTGAGTTCTAGAACCGAGCAAATTGAAAACAGAGGCCCGAGAAAATCAAATTCAACCCCGCACAAGAAGAAATAGAAGAAACGGTTCTTCTGGGAATTTCCATGTATTAAATCTATTTAAAGGGTCGAGGGAGGACTCAACAATGGAATCACAGGGTCAAGAGAAGAAGGGCAAAGTGCCGTAAGAGAGGCTAGGAGAAAGAAAGGAAAAATAGAAAGGATCCAAGGTCTTCGGGCTCAAAACCATTCAGGAAAGAGTCCAAAATCGACTAAGTATGAAAGAGCCAAAGAGAGGGAACCACATGTCCTAACGGTGCTCCTCCAAAGGTGAATCCAAAATGAGAAGCTCAAACAAGCACCACATCTTCACGTTTCTTAGGATGAAATGGAGGCAGGGGTAAATGGTCAAACAAAGTCAAAAGGCGGAGCTTTGGGGCCACGGGGGTTTTCTGTGTTTTGCGTTTTTTGTGCAAAAAGGAAAAGAGATAAATTGCTGACCCACGAGCCTGATTTTTGCTCTAATATGGCTGCCACGTGTCCCATCTTAAAAGGGGGACCCATTTTTAAACTGTTTTCCCCATCCATTCATATGAATCCAATACAAACTTTGAAGGGGCATATCTTTCGACTCAGGGCTCAAAATATTACAAATTTGACACCATTGGAAATATCTCAGCCTCACCTACGCCATGGAGGTCTAAGAATTTAATTTTGAGGAGGTTAGGTAAAGGAAAATGGAGGAAAAATCTTCGGCCTTTAATGTAGGATCCATTTGTCTCAACAACCAGATCGGATTCGATCTGTTTCCGTCATTTCCTCTTCCTTCAAGGCACCAAACCAAGGATTGATGCAGTAAAGATGGATTTGGGGAGAGATTTCATCAGAGGCATTAATAGCAGTGGTTGAGCTTCAACCTACTTTTCCCACTTCCCTCTCTCTTTCTTCTCTTCGAGCAAATCTATAAATATAGTGAAAGGATTCATTGTAAAAGGTTGTTGTTCATTCTTCTTCCCTGCCCCCTCTCTCTTTCTTCTCTAGGGTCGAATGAGGAGTTTAAGCCTCCTCCCTTGGCTTTGTAATGGCATTTTCTTGCCTCTTGCCCATTAATGGTGTACTATGTGAACTCCTGGAGCAATAAAATCTGTTTTGTGATGCATTTTATCCATCCTTTTCTCATTTTGTTGTCTCTTCTTACCTCTCACCATTACAGGGTATACTGTGCATATCTCTGATGTCCATTGTAGGTTCTGGGAGCTGTGTTTAAGGGGTTTAAAATGGTGTTCTGTGTGAAATTTATCCTTGGTTTGTGATGCATCTATCTATCCTCTCCATTGCTCACCTCTCTCCATTTCGTGCAGGATTGGGTTTGTGATCATCGGTTCCCCTTTTCTCGGTGCTTATCACCTCTCGTAGTGTAGGATTTCTTTATTTTCATGCTCTCTCTCTCTCCTTGGTCCCTTGGAATTTTAGATTAGAAGTAGATAGTCACATTTCCTTCCTTAGAAGTAGTTTAGTGCTAGGATTAGGAAGAGGAACTAGCCTTCTCTGGAGGATCATTCCCATTTGCAAGTCCCACAACTTGGGAATGATCCAATGTTATGTAAATCACACCAAATGACCTTGCCTTAGAAAAGTAGATCCATAACTCATTTGGGGGTGCTTTGTGATTTCACATTGAAGCTTCGGCATGCTCGGTGGGACAAGTCTCGAAGCACCTTACCAATTCACTTCATCAAGTTCAATGTGTGCTTGGTGAAGGTTTCGGCATTGGAGGTACTTTCAAGCACATCTGGTGACTCCATCTGGTCAAAAACCCATTCTTTGAGTTGCAAACCTTTTCCATCCATTTCCACTCATTTCATCCATTTTCTTCTTCCATATCTTTCATTTTCTCCCATTCCATGAGGTTGTACAATCATGACTTCATTCCCTTCATGGAACTCACACTTACAACAATACAATCCACCTCCAATGTATTTCCCAACTCCTCCAGATCAGCATTATAATCAGATCCAAGATCATTATGCTTACCCATATGAGTAGTGTCAAAACCAGTTTGATTATGAATCTTACCAAGGACAAGGAGACGCATATGATAGCGATAGTTATGTAGAAGATGCTGGCCTACTAGAGAAGATTAAAAAAATGGAGGTTGGCATGGTTCAATCAAGGGCAACAACTCAAATGATGGATTTCAAAATTGGTTGCAGGGCACCTTGTCCATGGGAAGGCCCTTTTCCAAGATAGTACAAACCTCAGGAGAAGTTGGACTTCATGGTTGAAATGCTGCCCCAACTTGCACAATGGGCTGAGGAGATCGGGGATTATGAGAAAAGTGTTACACAACCTTGTAAATGGGTAAGTAAACCACCTCATAGTTTTTCTTTTCCTCATTCTTAGCCAATATCATTTCAGCAGTATCAAGTTCCAAGCTTCCCATCTGCTACCCCTAGTGTTAATTCCTTTTCTCCATCTTCTAGTATTCCATCTCATTTCCTTTCCTCTTCCCTTTTCCCTTCCGAATTTGTGTCCCCCCCATAAGAGCCAAAATAAATGACTTCCCCTCTGCCACAAACAAAGAAACAACTAGTGGAGACCCCACCCACCACTCCTCTTGCCTTCCCAAGTCCATGTTGGGAAGAGACTCCAAAACCAGCCAAGGAGAACATCAAACAAAGGAACCCAACATAGAAGAAATGATAGAAAATCTAAAGAGTTGGGCTGCTAAATTTGAGTTTTCAAAGGTTCCCTTGTTGGTTAAGCCTATGGAGGAGGCTGAGGTCAAGCCACAAGTGGTGGAAGCTCTAACTACAACACAAGTAGGGGAAGAAGGAGCTACTCCTAATCCAAAAGAAGAGGAGTACATTCCAGCTGTGGAGGAGGACCATATAGTTTCAGAGGCTCCAAGTGTGGAGTAGGCCATAGAAGAACCTTCAGTTCTTCCTCCCACTTCATCCCCTTCAAGATCTAATGTTGAGGAAGAGTTTGAGCTTTCAAATGTCATGTTTGAGGATGAAAGGAACCATGGTGAGTCAATTATAGATCAGGAGGACACCATGAAGGAGGTTGAGCACTGCAATGCGGGACGAGGAGGTAAATTAACTGTCTCGGCTTGGAGGATTGCCTTGATGGAGGGGAACCCATGGAGATCACATCATTGTTTCCTCCATATCTCACATCCTAAGCACATGAGCCTGCTGCCATGGAGGAGAACATTCAAAAACAACAACCTGCACTTCATAATAGCCCTCTGGAACCAATATTGGAAGACATGACTCTCCCATGTTCTTCACAGGAGAAGGAAGAGAAAAATCAGGAAGATGTTGTCATCCCTCTCACACCATTCATCCAAGAAGGTCCACAAGAAGACTCCATTTTTGGAGTTGAATTTCAGAGAAATGGGCACATCTAAAGGATCATATCATGCCCAATCAGGTACTTGGCTTCATTGGAGAAAAGGAGAAACCAAAACCAGTCATGCCTACTTCAGGCATGAGGATGAGCATAAAAGTACCAAGGGTCATCATCAACACCTCTAGAAGTCTGATGCAAGTCATCTTAAGGAGGTATTTTCCATTAATGCTGATACCTTGATGATTTGGGTGGAGGACCAGCTTATTGTCAATTTTTCACTCATCCAACTAGCCATGTTCAGTGCCAAATCAGTTGCATGGCTACCATTTTTGAGGAAGGGAAGCTATTTCTCCCTGCCAGTTGTAGGCTTTGTTTGAGTTCCCTTTGCTCTTGGTTAGAGTAGAGTAGGTAGGTTTTTTTTCAGTAGAAGAAGTGCTCTTACACACTTTGCATATCCCACTTGGGGTATGTATGATTTTCATTTTGTACATAGTTTTTGGTGCTATTGTTTTGCTCTTGCACTGTCCATTTCAGTTGGATTTTGGTGAAGTTCAACTCCAAGTTCAGTGGGTTTCCAAGAGGCTCAAAGGTCAAAATTTCAAAGTTCAGATCAGTTTCATGTTTATCAAGCAAACTCCATTCCCAATGGATGCTTCAAGGCCATTGGTCTCTTCATCTAGCAAGCAGATGTCCCCGTGAGTCACCAAATTATTATCCCAAATTTCCCCAGAAAGTTTAGTCAAAACAAGCCTTACACATAAAGAAAACATGAAGGGAAATGATTCAGACCCATGAGCTCGAGTTCTAGAACCAGGAAAAGTGAAAATAGAGGCCCAAGAAAGTCAAATTCGACCATGCACAAGAAGAAATAGAAGAAACGGTTCTTAAATGCGTTTCCATGTGTTAAATATATTTAAAGGGTTGAGGAGGAGTCAACAATGGAATTTCGGGGTCGGAGAAGAAGGCACGGTCGCTTTCTAGAGGCCAGGAGTAAGAAAGGAAAAATGGCAAGGATCTAAGGTCTTCGGGCTCAAAACCATTCAGGAAAGAATCCAGAATCGACTAAGTATGGAAGAGCTAGCAGAGGGAACCACGTGTCCTAACAATGCTCCTCCAAAGGTGAATCCAAAAATAGAATCTCAAACAAGCGCCACATCTCCACATGTCTTAGGAGGAAACAGAGGCGGGGAAAATGGTTAAATAAAGTCAAAAGGCGGAGCTTCGGGGCCTCTTGAGGGTATTACAGAGTTTTGCGTTTTTGTGTAAAAACAAAAAGAGATAAATTGTTGACCCACGAGACCGGTTTTCTCTAATTTGACCGCCACGTGTCCCATCTCAAAATGGGGACCCATTTTAAAAGCTTTTTCCCATCCATTCAATACGGATCGATACAAAATTTGGAGGGGCATATCTTTCAACTCGGGGCTTGAAATATCACGAATCTAACACCATTGGAAAGATCTTGGCCTCACCTATGCCATGGAGGTATGAGACTTTAATTTTGAGGGGGGTTAGGTAAAGGAAAATGGAGGAAACATCTTTAGGCCTTTAATGCAGGATCCATCTATCTCAACAACAAATTGGATTTGATCTGTTTCCATAGTTTCCTCTTCCTTCAAGGCACTTGAACCAAGGATTGATGCAATAAAGATGGATTTGGGGAGAGATTTCATCGAGAGCATTAACAATGCGTGGTTGAGCTTGAACTTTGATTTTCCCTTCCCTCTCTCTTTCTTCTCTCTATTAAATCTATAAATACGGGGAAGGATTCATTGTAAAATGTTGTTGTTCGTTCTTCTTCCTTTCCCCCCTCTCTCTTTCTTCTCCAGGGTCAAATGAGGATTTTAAGTCTCCTCCCTTGGCTTTGTAATGGAATTTTCTTGCCTCTTGCCCATTAATGGTGTACTATGTGAACTCCTGGAGCAATAAAATCTATTTCATGATGTGTTTTGTCCATCCTTTTCTCATTTTGTTGTCTCTTCTCGCCTCTCACCATTGCAGGGTATACTGTGCATATCTCTGATGTCCATTGCAGGTTTTGGGAGTTGTGTTTAAGGGGTTTGAAATGGTGTTATGTGTGAACTTTATCCTTGGTTTGTGATGCATCTGTCCATCCTCTCCATTTCTCACCTCTCTCCATTTCAAGCAGTTGGGTTTGTGATCAATAGTTCCCTTTTCTCGGTGCTATCACCTCTGTAGTGTAGGATTTCTTTATTTTCATGCTCTCTCTCTCTCCTTGGTCCCTTGGAATTGTTAGATTAGGAGTAGATAGTCAAATTTCCTTCCTTAGAAGTAGTTTAGCACTAGGATTAGGAAGAGAAACCATCCTTCTTTGGAGGATCATTCCCATTTGCAAGTCCCACAGCTTGGGAATGATCCAATGTTATCTGCAAATCACACCAAATGACCTTGCCTTAGAGAAGTAGATCCATAAATTATTTGGGGGTGTTGTGATTTCACATTAATAGTAGTTTAACATTAGGATTAGGTAGAGGAATACATACTTCTTTGGAGGTGTGCCTAAGTTAGAAAGTCATATAACTTGGATACTGATCCCATCTTGCCTCAAAATCCTAGGTTATCCATGACTCAAGGTAGGGTGTAATTTTGAGCTCCACCAATTTTTGCGTGCACGATAGGACATATTTTAATGATCTTTACATCTTCATTTCATCAATTTTGATGTGTTCTTGGTGAAATATAACCTTTCATGAATTTCTAAGATCATCTAAGGAATCCACTATTCCAAACAACCCATATTCTCATTCAACATACTAACTTTTCATTATTTCGATTTTATTTCCATGAAGTTGCGCAATCATGACTTCATTTCCTCACTAGAATTCTCGGTTTCAGTTGTAATACCAGATTTTCTACATCCCCATATTGCCAAAATATTCCTCCAAAGTAGTATTATGAGCCTTATCATGAGGAATACATATATCACTCAAACCATTTTGATATTTATAGTTATCGTATTAATGGTGTTTTTCAAGAACATGGATATGTTAATATTCAAATGCAAATTCAAGAGACAGAGACAATATTGCTTCAATGAGAGGATGGATGCAACATAAATGAGGCTAAAATACCTAGTTTCTATGAACCCTTTCCATGGGGTAGACCTCTGCGCCAATTTGTTATATCCCTCAATGAATCTAGAGGGCTTTAATAAATTCTCACACAATTCAATTCAAACAAAAATATCTACACCATGTCTCATTGTGAAAATATCAGAAATTCAATCTAGAGGTATTGTCTAAAGCTCTAAACATAATGGTTGAAGCGTTGAACATATTGTTGCAGGTGATTGAAAAAAGGAAAAATATAATACATCTAGTTGTGAGGAACCTTTTCAATGGGAAATCCTTCACCACCACTAAGAAAAATTTACATTCCTTCTTTCCAACCTACACCTACTTAACCAAAATAGTATATACCTATCTTTCTTAAGAACCCTCCTGCCACCCCTTCTCCTCCACAACAAATATTTTTTCCTCCTTCATCATTTGAACCCCTATATGATAAGGAAAAAATATAATCCTTCCCTCACTTCATGGACCCAAATTATTATGCTCTTGAGTCTCATGTAGAGTCATACCCAAACCATGAATAATTATAGACCAACCAACTACCTAGATGGCCAATTAGTTGGTTATCCCATTTCCCAAGACTTTTTAAAGATAAAGCTGAAATTTTGTTGGAAAGTGGTAATGTTATTAATTATTTAGGGTAGGAATATGCATAAGAATCCTTAAAGAGGTATTCCATGGAAGATCCATGAAGATGAGATCATATATAAAACTTGAAATATTGGAGCTTTAATTTTTTCTCCAAAACAATCCCACAACTAGTCAAACTTGTAAATGAGGATAATATTGATGAGCACAAGGTGGATGATGCTTTTGTAGAAGAACAAACACAAGAAGTAGATGATAAAAAATCTCTCTACTTTGAATGTAGTGTGTATGATGATATGTTGTTCATATAGGTTGTTGATTTGTATCACCTACAAAACCAACATTGGAGGAGGAGAAACAAGTTTCATAAGGCTTAGACACAAAAGATATCACTGAGAGCTTCTTGCCCTTAGTTGGAAATGAATATATTAATCAATATTTTCCTGCATCTAATGATTTTTGGAGGATCACAAGGAATTTGAGATCCAAAGGGAATGTTCTATAGAGTTTGACAATGAAGAGGGTGAAGTTCTATCATATTTGCACATTGATGAGGAACCCATTAAAATCACTAGTTTTACATTTTCATCATCTATCTTCCATCACAAATATTCTCTTACTACGATGTCTCCCTGGACTGAAAAGTAGAAAGAAATGCCCATAAATGAACATATCTCCTTTCCTATTTTTACAAAATCATATTTAGAGGAAAATCATGAAGAAGAACATGTAGAAAAAAATATCATCCCAATTGATTCATTTTACATTCATGATGTTTTTAGGATGATTTTAATCTTCAATCTTTGTTCTTGAGACAAAGGAAGATGATGATGATAACATTGCTAAATAAAAATCCATCATGTAAGAAACACAACTATTTAAACAAGCAGAGAAAATCAAAATCAATTTTCAAACATATAAGGGGAAGAGAAAAGTGCTCATTGTAGCTCCATTCATGGGAATACATGAAAATAAGATTTGTTAGGAAATAAGGGATACAATATGCGGAATAATCCCTCACAGAATCGCAACAATAGAAACTAATATGCATAAATTATTACAGATCTCAAATAAAATTGCAGAATAAAATAACACAACACAAAGAGACAGTATTTAACGTGGTTCACCCAATTTGGGCTATGTCCACCAAGAATCACTTGCTCGGATTTTATTACAAGCCACCGCTCTCTCAATACAATACCCAGATCCGTTTGGAGCTATGCTCAACAAACTCTACAGAATTCATAGCCGAATTCAAAACACATCTGCAATACATTTACTTGTACATCTATCATATGCATAAGACCATACAAATAGACAAAACTGCTTAAGCGCTTTTACAAAACCGTGGTACGAAAACCATGGAGAAAAACAAAACTGTCCCATAAACCTATGGGTAACCGAAGAGGCGGTTTTACAAAACAATGGGTACCGAAAAACATGGGCCCAAAAACATCCCATAACGGTTACCCATTACCCATGGGTTAATAAACCACCCATGAAAATTTGCTTCGGGGGTTTGCCCCGAACCCCCCTGACCCGCTCACCGGAGCGGGACCGCCGTAAAAATACCCGAGTGTAACACATAGAAGGTGTACCACACTCTAACATGAAAATAGGCTCCACAAACATAACAATCTCCCACTTGGAGACTGATTTCCACTGAGCAAGCTTCTCAACCCTTCACTGTCATCCGCGAAGGCCAACCAAAGCTGAACATAGCTTTAGTTTATCCCTTGTGACCACCTTGGTCATCATGTCTGTAGGATTTTGACTGGTATGAATCTTCTCCAACTTCAACTTATCTTCCTCCAAAGTTGTCCTGATGAAGTGATATCTCAACTGTATATGCTTCGTCCTAGAGTGGAAAGCAGAGTTCTTAGCTAGGTGTATAACACTCTGACTATCACTATGCAGCTTACATTCTTCCTGCTTATGCCCCAATTCCTCAAGAAATTGTTGTAACCAAATCATCTCTTTGCTTGCCTCTGTGGCAGCAACATACTCAACCTCCATGGTTGACAAAGCCACCAACTTCTGTAGTCGTGAAATCCAACTCACTGCTGTCCCACCTACAATGTAAATATAACCTATCGTGCTCCTCCTGACTGTCTACATCTCCAGCCATATCTGAATCTACATAACCACGTAAAGTGGTGTCTGATCCACTGTAGCACAAAACTGTCCCCATGGTCCCTCTCAAATACCGAAGGATCCACTTTACTGCTTGCCAATGCTCTTTACCTAGATTACTCATAAATCTACTCACAACTCCCCTTTGCATGGGCAATATCGGCCTAGTGCACACCATAGCATACATCAAACTACCAACTACCGATGAGTAAGGTACCTTGGACATCTGGTTTCTTTCTGCTTCCTGTCATGGGACACTTTGCTCCTTTGATAACTTGAAATGGCATGCCAAAGGAGTCCCAACCGGTTTAGCATCCTGCATGTTAAACCTATCTAATACCTTCTTAATGTACTCTTCACGAGATAACTTCCGTTCCTTTCTATCCCGAGTTATCCTCATACCAAGGATTTGTCTGGCTGCCCCCAAATTCTTCATATCAAAGGATTCACTTAGATGTTTCTTGAGTACTTTTATTTCTGCATGTTTTTACCTCGCAACCAACATGTCATCAACATACAAACACGGGATAATATAACTTCCATCCTCAAATTTCTTTGTATACACACAATGGTCGAAATGACATCTATATAACCTTGCTCATCATGAAGCTATCAAACTTCTTATACCATTGACGTGGATCTTGTTTCAAGCCATATAAGCTCTTCTTCAGTTTGCACACCATCTCCTCTTTACCTTTGACTTCATATCCTTCTGGCTTTGCTGCATATATAGCTCCTCCTCCAAATCACCATGGAGAAATGCAGTCTTTACATCTAACTATTCTAAGTGCAAGTCTTCTGCTGCCACTATTCCAAGAACAGTTCTAATAGAAGTCATTTTTACTACAGGAGAAAAAATCTCATCAAAATCTATACCTTGTTTCTGTGTAAACCCCTTGACCACCAACCGGGCCTTATATCTTTTCTTTCCTCCTTCTTCATCTTTAACTCTGTACACCCACTTGTTCTGCAATGCTCTTTTTCCTTCCGGTAGCTTCACCAAATCCCAAGTCTGGTTCTCCATGAGAGACTTATGCTCCTCATCCATGGCTTGCTCCCACTTCTTACTGGCATCTACCTGCATTGCTTCATCAAAGCTCTCTGGCTCTCCACTATCAGTGAGTAATAAATAATAAAGAGAAGGAGAAAAACGTTCAGGTTCTTTTCTTACCCTAGAAGACCTCCTCACTGTAGGAGTTTGGGGTTCCTGTTGAGTAGGTTCCTGAACTGATTCATGGGTCACTTTCCCATCCGGAAGATCCTCTACCACTGCATATTCTTTCTTGGATTCTTCCCTGTTTTCCTACAACTGTTGCTTATACATGACTTTCTCATTAAAGACCACATCCCTAGACCGAATGATTTTCTTGTCTTTAATACTCCAACATTTAAATCCAAAGTCATCACCACCATAACCAATAAAAGTGCATTTTTATGATTTAGCCTCTAGCTTGGTCCTATCATCCTTGTCAATATGAACAAACACCTCACATCCAAAGACTCTAAGAAATGAGTAATCAACTTTCTTACCGTACCAAGCCTCCTCAGGTATGCCTCCATTTAAGGCACTTGAGGGTCCTCTGTTTATCAAGTACACAACTGTGCTCACCGCTTCTACCCAAAAAAAAGAGGTAGTCCTGTATGTAACCTCATGCTCCCATCACGTTCCATTATTGTTCTGTTCATCCTTTCTGATACCCCATTCTGCTGCGGAGTTCTTGGAACCATCTTTTGCCTGCGGATTCCATTCTTAGAACAATAATCATTAAATTCATTGCAGCAATACTCCCCTCCATTATCTGACCTGAGACATTTTAGCTTAAGACCTGTTTCATTCTCTACCAAGACTTTCCATTTAACAAAAGTGTCAAATACATCAGATTTATTTCTAATACAATAAACCCAAACTTTCCTTATTGCATCATCAATAAAAGTAACATAATAACTTGAACCCCAAGAGATGATACAGAGTGGCCCCACACATCGAAATGCACCAACTCTAACTTACTTTCTTTCTTTGTAGGTCAACCTTGAGAAACCTTACTCGCTTTTGTTTCCCATATATGCAGTTCTCACAGAAATCCAAACCTGTTTATGTATATCCAGGCAAATTCTTCTTTATGATGTCCATGCCCTTATGGCTCATATGACCAAGCCTATAGTGCCATAATGTTGTATCTGCATCTGAAGCCACAAGATTACAATCATTAGTACTATCAGTGGTTAAATACAAGGTTCCAACCTTCTTACCTCTTGCCACCACAAGATCACCCTTGGTAACCTTCCAAGAGTTAGCTGTAAATATCACAGTACAACCATCACTTCCCAATTGCCCTGCCGATATCAAATTTCTCCTTAATGTAGGCACATGTCTGACATCCTTCAATAGCCATGTATTCCCATTCTACATCTTAACCTGAACAAAACCTTTTCCAACTATACTGCAAGGCTCATCATCACCAAGAAAAACATGCCCAAAATCCCCTTGAACATAATCAACAAAATAATGCCTATGTGGAGTAGCATGAAAAGAAGCCCTGAATCTAAAACCCAAGATTCAGTAATATTATGCAAAGAAAGAATCAAAGCATCCTGGCATACATTACCCGATGCCACATTTGCCTCCTTGTTTTCTTCCTGTTGTTTCTTCTTATCCCGAAGCTCCCAACAGTCCTTCTTTGCATGCCCAGGCTTTCCACAATTCTAGCATACAATCTTGTTCTTGGATTTTGACCTTGCCCGATCTTTTGATTTTCCACGGTTTCCTCTATTCTTTTGTCTCCCTCTAGTTTCCACTGTCAAAGCATTCCCTGAAGTAGAAGATTCCCCGAGCTTTTTCTTCACATTTCCTCGCTTAGAATCACCCCTACAAACATCCTCAAACTTCAACTTTGAGTTAGGCTGGAACCGAGTTTCTTACCGCCATTACCGTGGCTATTCCAACTCTCGTAAAGAGCACAAAATTAATAAAGCCCTAACTTCTTCATCAAATTCTATTGTGCTTCAAAGCTAGCATATTCACAACCGTATTGAAATCATTTAAATGATCTGCTACTGAACTATTCTCAGACATCTTCATATTAAACAACTTTTTCATTAAAAATATCTTATTAGAGGCAGAGAGTTTTTCATACAACTTCCCTAATGCATCCATTAGATCTTTTGTAGTCTTTTCCTTCAAAACATTAAATAATACCGAAGATGCAAGACACAGCTGGATCGTTCCAAGTGCCTTCCGATCCAAAAATCCCATTCCGCATCTGTCATACTCGAGGGTTTGTTCACCTTCTCAGATAGCGGAGTATAAAGATCCTTCTGATAAAGGTAATCTTCCATCTACATCTTCCAAAGACTGAAATTCTACCTGTTGAATTTATCAACCCTAGATCTTCCTTCATCTACCATAGCTCCCACTCAAGCTAAAAACTTTCCCTGTGATTCAACACTTCAGCAAACCAAACTAGGCTTTGATACCAATTGTTAGGAAATAAGGGATAAAATATGCGGAATAATCCCTCATAGAATCACAACAAAGAGAAATTAATATGTAGAAATTATTACAGATCTCAAATAAAATTGCAGAATAAAATAACACAACACAAAGAGACAATATTTAATGTGGTTCACCCAATTTGGGCTACGTCCACCAAGAATCACTTGCTCAGATTCTATTACAAGCCACCGCTTGCTCTCTCAATACAATACCTGATCCGTTTGGAGCTATGCTCAACAAACTCTACTGAAATTCACACCCGAATTCAAAACACATCTGCAATACATTTGCTTGTACATCTATCATATGCATAAGACCATATAAATAGACAACTGCTTAAGCAGTTTTACAAAACCGTGGGTATCAAAACCATGGGGAAAAACAAAACTGTCCCATAAACCTATGGGTAACCGAAGAGGTGGTTTTACAAAACAATGGGTACCGAAAAAAACATGGGCCCAAAAACAGCCCATAACGGTTACCCATTACCCATGGGTTAATAAACCACCCATGAAAATTTGCTTGGGGCTTCGCCCCAACCCCCTTCCATCGGGGGCTTCACCCCCAAACCCCCTCGACGCGCCACTCAGCGGCGGGACTGCGTAAAAAATACCCGAGTGTAACACATAGAAGGTGTACCACACTCTAACATGAAAATAGGCTCCACAAACATAACAAGATTGGAAATATCATAGGATCAGCCCATGCCCAATCGGATAATTGGCTAAGCAAGAGCCAAAATCAGATTTTCCACTTTGGTCATGATCAATTCGAGCATGAGGATGATATTCAAAGGTTCAAAGGTCGATAAAACACCTTTAGGAACCAAATTCAAAACAACTAAAGGAGGTATTATTTCTGTTTCTAGTGATACTTTGAGAAATGGAGTGGGAAACCGCTTTAAAGATAATTTTCCACTTCCATTAAAGGCCATGTCCATTAACAAACTATTTGCATGGCCACACTTTTTGAGGAAAGGTTGTTATTTCTCTCTGTTTGTATCAAGTATTGTTTAGCTCCTTTCTATTTTTTTAGAGTAGGGTAGATAGGTTTTCTTTTTAGAAACCAATTACATTTGTGCACACTTGGCACACTTCATTTAGGGCAAGTATGATTTCAAATTTTGTATACGATTTTTGCTTACTTTGTTTCTATTGTACAATTTAGTGTTGGAGAAGGTTCCATTGAGGCAAATTAGATTTTAGGGTGGATTTGAAAATGCATTTTATAGCCCCAAGAGATCATGTTACGGACCAAAATTATCAGCGCCCTTCCTTGGTAAAAAAATGTGAACCAAAAACTCCCAAACAATCAAATTTAAGAGAAAGACCAAGGCTATTTTCAGTTTATCTCCATCGAGCGGTGTTTAATGGTGAAATCATCTAGTTGGACTAGTCTCCAAGTCTCATTCATAAGCTCCACAAATCATTTCGAGAAATTCCACTTCAATGTTAAGTTTATACAACTCAGGGGTAATATTTTTAAAAGTTTCATATCGTTTTTAGGTTTTGAGGCTTGAATCCATGTCCAATGGATTCTCAAAAGGATCTTGGTAAAATATAACATGTAAATTACCCCTAGAGATCACCAAAATGTTATCCCAAATTTATCCCTAGGATAATTTGGATAACCCATTTAAATTTTTCTTAGCACTTTATAAATGTCACATGACATTTAGATGACTATCAAATGTCCAACCACCAAATAATTCAAAAACTAGCTAATGCATTAACCTTATAAACATTTAAAAATTCCCACCAAAGGGAGTGTCCATGTGGCAACATTCGATGACTTATGGGAGTAATGATCCCAGGAAGACTTAAGATCATGGAATAAACCATGTTGGATTGGACTTCAGGTCCGGATGGGTCACCAGTAATGTTTGATAGACACATGGTAAGGTTTAAGTTGTCCATGCGGTAAAAGATCAACGATCAAGGAAAAGACACACATCTTCATTCCAAAAACCTGAGGTAGATGGGATATGGTGGAATCAAGCTGGAAGAATGAGTCAAATTTTAAGAATGTTTCGAGTCCTATCTTGGGTCAAACACATTCAATGAACACACAATGCAGATCCATGGGCTGAATAGGGACACATGTCTTCATTTCGGTGAATTTCAAAGCATATGCACCCAATGAACGTGAAGTACCTAGAACAAACCAGGAAGGATAAATGGCGTCAGGTACATGAGGGAGTGGGAAAGTCAGGGAAGAGAATACGTAACATGAAAAGGAAAAATAGGTAATGATTAATAAACACATAAAAATCACCATACCCAATCAAATGATGTTAGGTGTCACATTCTTGAGCATCTTGACATGCAAATATTCAAAGGTCCATATCTTTCAATCCACTCCTCCAAATCACATAAAATAAATCTTTTGGAAATGTCCCTCATTCCTTGAATCGACATCATCTATATTATATTTTAGTGAGGTGTGATAAGTGAAAAATAGTATGGATGATTAATTACGATTCTACAAATGGATTAACCACTATATTTGATGAAAAATGAGGCTCTTTCCTTCTTCCAAAAGCAAGATAACTTGGGATAATGGGTTTGCAGAGGCTCTCATGTTGTTTTCAAAGATTTAATTCATTTATTGTTAGTTGAAGGTTAAATGGACGTGCCCTTATCTCTGCTTTCCATGTTCTCTCCCTCCATTCTTCCATATAATGTAAAATGATGATCATTTTAAAGGATAAATCATCTCAATTTGTAAAGGAACCATGTAAAAATAGTTATAATAGAAAATATGAGTTACATGCCTCGGATTTGGACCTCCGTAATTTGTTCTTTTATTCCTCCTTCACTGTAATGAAATTATGCATCTTTATAAGGAAATTAAATTCTTGTTTTGTGGTTATTATCTATGCTAGCTATGTTTTGTTACTTTCTCTTTCCTTTTCATCCATTGCAGGTGTGTTGTGCATCCTTCTATCACTTTGTAGGGTTTATTTTTGTTATGCTTTGTGATAAAATGGAAACTTAGATGTAGTTACGGGTTATAGTACATTTGTCTACCCTCTTTTACTCATTTCCCCCATTTCCCCTCGTGGAGAGTGTTTCATCCCCTTTTCTTGATTCTATCACCTATTTTAGCTTAGGATTTCCCTTTCCATGCACCTCTCTCTGAAAATATTCCATTGGAATGTTTATATTAGGATTAGTTAGTTACATTTCCAATTTTAGGAGTAGTTTAGCGTTATGATTAGGTAGAGGAACCCGAGACTTCTTTGGAGGTTTGTCTCAAGTAGAAAGTCCCATGAATCGAGAGACAATCCCATGTTGCCTCAAAATCCTTGGTTATCCATGACTTATGGAAGGGTGCAATTTTCAAGACATAAACATTGAAACAATGACTAAAAAAAGCAACAAAATATTTTATAACAATTTGAGTTTTGAAGACATAAATAGTCAAGAATTGTTTGAAATACCTGATATAAACTAAAGATATATGTATGGACATAATATTTCTAAAAATAAAATTTGATATCATATTATAAGTATGTAGCTTTTTATTTGTGATATACATATGTTCTTTATTAAATAATATTTTTCAGTGTTGTAATTTGTTGTTTATAGTTTTTAATAAAGAAATGTCATACTTTATTTTTCTTTTGTCTTTTAAATCAAAATAAAATCATATAATTATTTGGAGAACTTACGCATGAATATAATACAAGTAAAACACCATATAAATTGAAACTCTCAATATTTTCATATAATGAAGAAGATTAAAATTACTAGAAAAGTATATATATATTTATAGTTTGAATATTAAATTATTTTACAACCAAAGTTTCAAATAATTTTTTTGACAATTTCATCTTACAACTTCATCCTTAAGAAGTAGATTCTTTCATTTACATTATTGAATCATCTACACCAAAACCTTTCTTTTAAAACACTTGACTAAACAAAATCCTTCATTGTTGCATTGATATTCGAAAGTATTTCACATTATGGATTTGTTACATCACCGAAGACAATAACATTGGATCTTCTTCTATTTTCTTCTTCAACAATATTTCAGGATCCATTCCATGCTCCTTTATTATCCTTCTTAAGGTATTATTCTGCTTGTTTAAAATAACAAGATTTTGCTTCAAATCAATTGTTGTAATTAAACTTTTCCTTGCACTTTTCAAATGCACATCAAACATTGTTTCCTCATTCTTCAAATTTTGGTACTTACTGCATTTTAAAAAAAAATTAATTAAATTTTTAAAAATTATAAATCATATTTGAAAATTAATTAAAACTTACCAATGCCTTATCCCTTTCCGCATTCGCAATAATAACAAGTCCTTGTCTCTTGACCACATATTATGGTAGGCTTGTGATTCTACATTTAAATTCTCTATTTTGTTCAACATTATATCTAATACATCATCATTATAAGTATTTTTAAAAGACACAGTACCAAACACAACTTGATTCAACAAAATATCAAGCTTAGTTGGTTCGTTTTGAACTAAAGAATACAATAAATGTCTTTAGGAGTGGTTGTTAAATTGGGAATTTATTTCTTTAATCAAAAATTTATCCCTAAACTCCCACAATATTAATTTTTCTATATCCTTTGATAAAATATCATTAACCATGGCTAGAAAATTGTCACCAAAAGACTATCAAGTGAAAAATTGGTTTTTTCATCATCATTTAAGGTAGTTTCTCCTAGAGAAGGTGTGTTTGATCTTTGTTCTCTTGCTAGAGAAGGATTCCTTATCCCATGAATCATATCTTGTGGATTGAAAGTTCCATTTGCATGAACCACACTTTCAATCCCAATATATTTCTTATCGAAATAAATTTTATTCAAAACAAAACACCCCACGCACTAAGAATCTCGCCCAATGAAAAAGTTGGAAAATCAGGTGCAAAATTAAGAGTTCCCATGTTTGACGTTGGATCATTAAATGAAATATGTTTCTAACTCCCCCGGTCATGAAAATTTGTTATGGTAGTGACATCAATGGAATATTTCTCCTCAAAGTACAAGATGTATTTGGAATTAGAGGTGGAGGAAGCAACGTAATAATCGATTATAGACAATATGAGAAAATTGAAATGACAAACATAAAAATAATGGAATAAAAGAAAATTATATATCATTTATGATTAAAAAAATTAATTATTCGTGTATATTGTAGCTAACATGTAGATGGGTCATGTTGTAGTTGTTGTGGTTATTGTTGAGGAGTAGAGTGAAAATACCGAGAGTAGGATTGATACTAATAGTGTTAATATAAATGTAATTAACCATTAAAAATTTAAATTTATCAGTTTCTTCATTTAAAACAATATAATTTATAACAAAATTAAAATTAAAACTTAAATGAGATACATACCCTGAGGTAATGAAGATATATCTTGATCTTGTGTTTCATCAAATTCATATACAATTCTTATTGGACTAGCATGAGCCCAATGATATAAACCTGAGCTACTGGAGGTTGTTACAACAAAGGAATGTAAACAAGTTATAAATGTTTAATGTATATTTATATGAAATTATATATGTTAAACATATTGAAATCTATAAATAACAAAAACCTATAATTATTGGCATGGTGGATAGACAATTGGACGAGGAGTTAAAGAACTCCTCATCCATTTCACTTGATAATTGCTTATTTGTGGAGTGGATCGAGTGGTGTCCTCGGTCTATTGATCTTCCAAAACACTAACTGAATCTCCAGAATCTAGTGGGAAATGTCCTCTTATGTCAACCTCATTTCTCATTGTAGTTGCAACAACTATTCCTATTATAATTCAACAGTGAACTGAATATTAATTCTAAATATAATATATAAAATATTAATAAAATTAATGATAATGATTAAAAATAAAATAATAATAAATTTTGGAGTTGGGAATGACCTTCTGCTATTCAATTATTAAAGACATAGTTGTAATATTTATGTGGAGTGTTGTGGGAGAAGGCGTGCGACATAAATTGTATAGAGATTTATAATACAATGCAAGAATATTTTTTTGGAATTAATAGTAACAGTGTCATTCACATTAATGTTACTTAGGTCAATTCTTATCTTGGAGGATAAGAAAGTGCACCAATCATATTTTTTTCCACTAAGGGTGTGCATGATATAATCTAGGGCCCAAAATGGAATATCTGTATATCTACCTTGCAATATAATTATGTCTTGGAAAAATTACAACATAACTTGCTTTGAAATGAGTTACTGAAATACTTGAGGGGAATTCCCCTTTTGAAGGATTTGTGGAAACTATAAATGTAAGGAGAATTTTTTTATAAATATTAAATAAGACACAAAATCAAAATTCCTAAAATAAAAAAATGATATAAACAATAATATTATTATTTGAAACTTAGTTAATTACTAGTAATTACATCAATAAATAGTTCATAATGGGACTCCAAATACTTGACATATTTATCACTCAAAATAGCCTTCATTGTGATAGGATCCACATCTTTGTGTGGTATTCCTATCAAATGCTAAATATCTTTAGGGTACATTCAAAGGGATAGTGTGTGTGATGGGAGTTGAATGGAAAAAGTACAAGTGGAACTTTATAGGTTATCGAGTGTTTTTATGTCTGTTGGAAACTAGGGAATATAAACTATCCCTATGAAAATAAAGGATTCAATCCATTGTTAAAATGAATTGGGATCTAATAAGAGTGTGTATAGTTGAGGAAATACAAGGATATTAAAAGAAAACTTATGGATTTTAGATTGTGTCTATGGGCTCATGAGAACTTTGGAAATGACCTTCCTTCTTAGCATTTTTCTAATAAATGGAATAGATGTTCCTTCCTATTTGGAGATGACCTGAATTCTTGTTTAAAGATGAATTTAATTTTTGGACTCATGGGTTGGCTATCGGTGGATGGATGATGTTGTTTTCTCATTTTTGTAGGCTCTTCAAATCAAGCTAATTGATTGCGTAAAGTGAAAATGAATAGAATCGATTTCTTTATATAGGGAAGTGGAGAGAGTGCAATCAACCGATAGCATTATCCTTGCTATCGGTCGACAAAGATGCTTGGTGATCTTGCTAGTAGCTTGAGAATTCTATTGGCCTCCAAAGATACAAAATGTTACTAGTCGATAGGCATTCTCCATGTTACTAGTCGATAGGATTTCACATGCTATCATCCAAGAGTATGAATAATGCTACCAAACGGTAGCATAAAAATAATGATACAAGTCGGTAGAATAAATGGTGTCATTATTTATGCTACCAGATAATAACATGCAAAATTCTACTACTATAGTTGTGCTAACCTTTACCTAAATTTTGTAAACCAAATTACCATCCCCACGAAATAATTTTTACTGTGATTCACCTTACTTTTGAAAGTGGTTTAATTTCAAATTTTGACAAATAGTTTTACGTTTTTAGGTAGGACCCTTAAGATTAAACTTGTAACAAGGGCGGATAATTGAATACAATGGAAAGAAAATCCCAAATACCAGACTAACATAGCATAGATGTGGAATTGATTTGGTGGAGTGGTATCTCGGAACATTTAATGGTTCGAGTTTGAATTTGGGTTTGAGCATGAAAAGTAGGATTCATCTAGAAGGATCTAACTCACCAAAGGAAACCTTTTAGGTGAAACTATAAAAGGAGGTTTATCCTTCCATTTTTATAATGATGATGGGATAATGGGATGATGGTGGATGATAAGGATAAAACGAAGAGAAATCCAACAAAAAGCGGCTTAGGTCATTACAGGGACATCATATCCAAGTATAGTGTATAACGAGTCTAGGATAGGTCATAATAAAGACACCACAAAATCTATAAAGAACTCCATTATAAAGTTATAATATCCAAAAGAAAATTTTCATGTATAATTTCTCAAGGCCTTAAGAAATCAATATAAATCTACAACTTATTGTGTATCTTGTTGCGTGACTCTATATTGAGGGTAGTCACACACCCTTGCGACCACCTTCTATCTAATTTTTTATGACATGATTTGATCTTGTTGGAGGTTTTGAAATATAGTGAGGGTCTCTATGTCATTCCACCGATATGATATTTATTTATCAGCCCAATATACCTATAATATAGATATGGCATATAATGATTCTTTTATAGATGCACCCTCCTCGATAAAGCATCAACCACCATATTTTATTTTCCTTTAAATAATTTGTCTAAAAGTCATAACCCCACATTTTGCGACCAATTTTTATTGTTCTTAAGATGATAGACATTACTTCAAGGATTATTTTATATTATCATGATTTTTATTCAATTTGGTAAGTGACAACCCATGAGATATGGTCTCCACTGTTTCATTACCTTAAAAACAGCCATCATTTTTTTCTCATATGTTTGTTTTGAAAGACTCTTGCCTTTGAGTTGATGAGTCTCAAATGAAATGGGAAGGAACTCTCACATGAGTATTATGCCTATACCAAACCTTTAAGCATCACATTTGAGAAATAATGTTTAGGATAAATAGGGGATATAAAGAACTGGAGTGGTACACATTGGCCTTCTTAAGTTTCTCAAATGCTCGTGTTGTTTCCTCATTCTAATGGAGGGAGTATTTATTCAATAAAATTGCAAATTTTGGTGCAATGTTACCATAATTCTTCACACATATATGATAATGAATTTTAATACTTGAAGAATACCATGAGGTTTTTAGCATTTTGGGTAACTTCAAATCCAATATAGCCTTGATATTTGAAGGATATACTTATACACATTCATAAAAAATGATATGAATCATGTATTATATCTCTTTGAATCCAAAATAACACTTATAGGGCTTAGCATAAAGGTTTTTGTTTAATATTTTCCAAAACCTTATTTATGTGATGTAGTTGTTGCTCCCATGTCTTATTGTAGATTAAGATATAATCAAAGAAGTATAGGTAATACTTTCACGAAATTTAAAGAGAGAATCCGTCAAATTCTGAAATGTAAATGGTGTTTTGGTTAGGCCAAAGGCCATCATTATAAATTCATAATTTCCCTCATGTGTGTCTTATGAATATCTTCATAAAAAATTTGATTTTATGATTTCCTAATCAAATACCTAATTTTGTAAAATAAACACAACCATGTAAATCATCTAGTCATAGGAATAGGAAACTTATCATTTATTTTGTATTTATTGAGATCCATGTAGCCTAAACAAATTTTCCAATCTTCATCCTTTTTGTATACTATCACAACTAGAGAAGAGTAAGAAATTTAACTATAAAAAATACCTAATTATAGCATCTCATGTATCATATTTTCCTTTAGGTAAACATATAAGCTAGATAATTTTTCATTGTTATTGTGATTTACTTCTACCATAGTTACCATAAGTAACTATGTTTGTTATAGGTAGATTTATTTGACTAAGGTAAGTGGTTATTTGGTTTATTATTTTGTTGTATGTTTTTATAACCATATTTGCATGTATTGTATTATTGTGCTTCCTAGGTGTATTTAGGAAGTTTTTGTAACTGATTTGGGTAGTTTATTGTTGTGCAATATTTATAAATATTGTAGCACTCTCGCATTATACATTGATTCATTGTATATAAATAAACTAATTAGGCTTCCATCATTGTTCATCATCTACATTTAGTATCAAAGTAAGTAGGAGCCTCGTAAATTCAAGCGAGAAGGTGTAGGGGAGTAAAAGAGAGTGATATGTATTGGAGAATAAATATACACATTTGGAGAGCCTTTTCATCCTCTTAAAAATTCCTAAATCCCATCCTTGCATCTCCAAACCTTGCATATACATTTCCAACATTTATTAGTGTTTGTTGTGCACCGAGCGGAGGCACCAAAAAAGTGTCTTTCACCATGCATCTATGTTGGAAATTATGGATTAGAAAAGTAAATAAATTCCCCAAAAGGGTTTTTTCCTCTAAATTTAGAGGTTTTTTTAATCTACAATCAAAATTAGTTGTAGTGCTAAATTTATTATATTGAGTTAGTTGTAGAAAAAAGTTAAATAGGGGTGAGTTTTACATTCTAGTGACTCATGATACATAGCTTTGCATATCAAGATGGGAAAGAAATGATTTTAATTATGCTACTAGGAAAGTTACATGACAAGTTGAGTTATGTTAAGTGTTACATCAATTTGGATCCTTGTCACTAAGTGTAAACTAAGTGGGTGATGGCTATGTTAGGGATAAGTAGAAATCTATAAGGATCAATCCCATATAATTGTAGCAACAAGAACTATGAAAAGAAAATATAGAAACAACAAAAATAAAAAACAAGAAGACAATATTTAATGTGGTTCACCTAATGTGGGCTACATCCACCAAGAAACACTTGCTCATATTTTATTACGAGCCAACAAGAGTATAATCCACTCTTAGATTAGTCTTCTCACAATTATAATGTATGAATCTTGTTTGGAGCTACGCTAAATAACTCTCTCAAATTCACACTTGAATTCACACACACATATATCTCCCTACTATATGTCCAACTATTTATAAACACATCAATAGGTAATTGTCTAAGTAGTTTTACAATACAGTGGGCAAAAACCGACCCATAAGCCTCTGAGTTAAATACCACCCATATAATTAATACATGAAAAAACAACATATTTAGTTCCTCCCAAAAATAAAATCTCAAAGGTGCCACCCAGAACCCCAATGATAATACATGAAGACTTTACAATACTTTTAGTGTATAATTTACAACACATAATGTGAAAAATGGCTCCAAAACCTAACAATATCCCCCAAATCCCCACTGAGCCGTGTCATTACGAATTCCTTCCATAGTTGATCTACCATTTGTAAATTTGTTGGATCTATACTCTCCATGAAAATATGATCCTAGGACTATCATGTATTTGGGGGAACATATATCCACTAAGGTCGGGATAAGAAGCGGAGTTAAACAAAACACCGATACATACTCTAATTGCATCATGCATGATTCATCAAGCCTCTTGTTTTCCCAAATAACTCCCCAAGTTATTTGGAAAACTTATATTTTATCTCGACTCGATGTTTTACATTTCAGGTTACATGCACTCTGGCGCTTCCTTAGCACCTTGACACAATTGCGGTTCTTCCACGTGCCCTTACACACCCTTCTTCCTTCTCTCTTTACATCCCCTTTCCTTTCTTCCACTTGTGATTTCTTCACACGCTTCCCCTTTCATCTACGATCTTCTATCTCCTTCCTTTTTTTTCCTTTACGCCTTCCTTTTGTACAATCACATTAATTTTTTTATCGCGCACTCCTTACATGCACACATGCTGACTTTCCCTTAAAATTAGATAAGTCCTTTGCATTCCTTCATGCTTGCATGCATTTCACTACTCCCCTTCATAGTTTCCTCATGTGTCCCTTTCTTCCTTACTCTTGTTGTGTATTTCCTTATAAATTATTGCACCCCACTTGCATACTTGTCTCCTATAGGAATACATCCATTTATTCTGCGTGAGTCACCTTAGCATGCTTACCTTACGTAGTCTCGTGCCTCTTCCTTTCACGCCTTGTGCCTACTTTCATGCTAGTCACTATGCCATGTCATTATCTCTGCTAAATTTGAGTGTGCTACATGCAACCAATCAAAGCACACCGATTCATTGCAACAAACCAAATAATGCACAAAATATCATTCGAAGGTACCCCTTTCCGGTAAACTATTTGATTACTCAACATGTGGTCCTCTTCACTACCCGAACCACATCTTGCAATATTAACCAAGCCAACATGAATGCAAAGAACATGAAGCATAAATCACTTATCACACCACAAACCAACATGATCATCACACTCAACTTTCACTACAATATCATCTATAAAACCATGATCCATTATTACATACTCCAAGTTCGTATATTTCTCCTTTGTATTCACCTCTATCAAATTCCAAAACATCACCATCTTGGCCAATAAATATTTGTTTTAATACCATATTCAACCATCTTACTTGTAACAAATGATTGCCTTATGATTCTAAATTTTGCATCTCTTAATGCTCGGTCTATTTTTATTAATCAAATTCTTCCCTTTATGTCATACTCAAAGAAAATAAAACCAATATCATCTCCAAACTGAGTCCTAAACATTCTTATCATCATATCTATATTCTTATTTTACTCACTCAACAACCATACGCATTGTAGCTTCATCCGTAAGAGTCTAGATGCTCACCTTAAGCGTGCATGGCTGTTAGCTCCTCCTTTTTATGCCTATTAGAATGTTAGCATGCATGTTTACTATATTCATAATAATTCATAACCAAGACAACCAATCATGCACAAAGTAGAACCATAATCATGATGAATCGAAACACATATAATAAGGAAACTTAATCAACATAAAGAATGATTAACAAGATCTAAATTCCCATTATTCCATACTCGAAATGGTTAATTTATCAACCCAAACACAATTATCTATTGTAAACCATAATCAATTACATAACAGATTAGATGATTACAATATACTTAGTACACCCATGTACTATACCAATACATGCTCTTCCATCCTTAGAACATGCTCACGGTAATAACTACACACCCATACTATAACTTCCTATTGGCACTATGTGAACTAGCCAAAATAATGTTGCATCAATCATATTTATAGGGTGGGGACTTTCCCTTCACCACTTACATGCTTTCTTTCCTAATAATAGCCATGTTCTATTAATAGTCTACATACTTTCCTAATAATATCTCAAGCTATAAATAGCTTTCTTTACTAATGCTTTAACTCTTTCTTTTAACCTCCTTATATGTGTCCCTCTTCTTCTAACCATGCATATGTTTCCCTAATAATAGACTTTGTGTGAACATCAAGTCATATTTCTTTCACCTATTATTATACAAGGCTCTAAAATGGTTAAGTCTTGATCCAACGCTTGTGTGTGCACAGCCCACATACTAACATGTGTTTCCTTGGTGCATACATCCTTGCACACTACTTTGTTGTTTAAGTTTCTCCATACATGTGTATCCTTGTGTAGCCTTCCATAATTGTCTACATCTCTGCATCTGCTTCTCTCGTATGCATCCCTCTTCGCATAACATGTTTGGTACTTAATTGATTCTCATAACCAACATTGCCCCACACTAGGGATATTATGCATCCTTGGAAATATGTCATTAAAAATTCTCTCAAAGAATGAATAAATAAAGAATAATAATATTGGTTTGTGATTCAAGAATCAAAACAATTTTGATCTGCATCCATCAACTACTTAGGAATTTTTGGGTGGAAGGATCCCTTGAAATTCCTTATCCAAAATATTTTCTAACTCCTTCCCCCCTCTAACTCTTTTACATCTTTGATTGGCGCAACGTCAATAATGGCAAGTACTTATACAAGAGTTAACTCATCAATTTTTCACTTAATCTTCATGATCATTTTATTAAGTTGCAAGGCCACATCATCTAGCACATCCATCCTTCACGTGACCAAAGGAAAGATATCTTTAAGTGTGTACCTAAGTGTATCCTTCAAAGATGTAATCAATTCCCTCTTTTGATCTACTTCATCCAACATCTTCTCCCGCTCAACCCCCGTTATTTTTCATTTTTTCCTAAATATTCCTTAACTCTACCTCTTCATTAGAGTCAAGCGCACTCATGACGTTATCAAAATATTAGAAATTTTCAAAGAAATTTTTTTCCCCTTTACGCAATTTCCTTATCCTCTAGATCTGTTGTCTCATACTATGCATATGTATCTCTACTTGTTCATTGTAACTCTTCTTCTCGTAGAGTTATCTCTTTAGTTTTCAACCTAATTCCTATCCTCTTCTCATGCGTGAACATCCACGTAAAGTCCTCCAAATAGTGCAACACTAAGGGGTATACATCCTTGGTGTGCTTAACCAATTCTTCACACATAGTGCTTGATAGTATTCACAATACATTATGCCTTCTTGTATGTCACCCGCATTTAGCCCTTTTCTTCTCTTAGCTCCTGTTTAAGATCTTTAATATTTTGGTCCTTCTCATGAGCTTCCTCATGCATCCTCTTGATAGAAACATCCTTATAAAAAATTCTCACCCTAAATTTCGATGCAATGGAACCAAAATGTAGTCTTGTTTTACCCACTCAACAACTATGTGCATCAAACTTCATCCGGAAGAGTCGGATGCTCACCCGAAGTGTGGGTAGCCATCAAGTCCTATCAACACAAATCGACACTCGATAATATTTCACGAACTCCTTGTCTTTATGATTGTTTCAATAATGCACAACTTTTGGTTTAGTGGTAGTAATTTGGAAACATAATAACGGACATAACACAAAAATACCACAAACTATGAAATATAAGAATGATGAAAAATTTGAAATACAACTGTAATTTTTTTATTAGATAAGGCAAAAACTAGGGATCGGCTCCCGGGGCCGATACAAAAGAGAGGAACACTACCAGAAACAAAACAAAGAAAAACCCAAAAAGGGGTCCTAGAAAAATGAGTTAAACAGGCTTAACTCTTACAATGCAGGATCTGGACCCCCAAAAGGAAAAAAAGAGACCAAGAAACAATAGGGCATCACAGTTCACCCGTAGTCCACACAAAGTTCCGAGACCAACAAAGCCTCTGCGACAAACAAAAAACCCACCAGAGGCCCCATTCCATCAACAACCAACCAGGAGTCCAGAACCAACCAACACTTGCTCCTCCTCCGAGCTACTAATGCGTGAAAGCACAAAGCACTGATTAAATTAAATCAACATAGAAAGATATTCTATTCAGCGTATTTGAATTACATTCACAGGCTATTATATAGCCATATACATAGCCAAAATAACCTCCTACAAAATAGGGAGGTGTTACAACAATTAAACATATTTAGTTGTGATTGTTACTCCCGTAACAATACACAACTCAATACTAATAATATATTATTGTTTATATAACAATAATATATTAATAACATATTAAACTATATAATAATAATTACCAACGTAATTATTATCTTACACAATGTAAATACTAATTCCTAACATTCCCCCCCTTAGTGTTTACATGGTAGAAAAACATCCACACACTCAACTGCAGTATGCTCACCCCTGTGGCATGTCCAACTCTGTGACTCATGACCTTGATCCAAAAGAAAGGCTCTCTCCTTCCATGGTTTTAAACAAGCTTACCACAAACCTTGACGTGACAGGAACCTCATCAACTGTCCACCTCATGTGGTTTTCTGGATCCTCCCACAAACCCTTTCAAGATCCATGAACTGACTTACTCTAGTGCTACTGTTCACCACTATGCTTATACATCAGGGAATTATGTAGGAAACACAACTTGCATATTACAAAACCACATAATAGAAGAAATACTGAAAATATTTCACATTACTTCCTATAAGAATCGTAATGTTCTTAATTGTAGTCTCTGTCATTGATCGCTGCCACTCGATCTCGAACAACATAGAAAACTACCACTGCCACTGGAAGCTTTCCTTGACTAAGTCATTTTGGGTGCAGAATGGGAATGGAACATTGGTATGTATTCCCCCCCACAATGTGAAATTCCAAATAAGAAATCAGAAAGGGAAAAATGTATTGTGTTGTATCATACTAACTAGATCTTGTTGTCTTGATCTTGCTGCACATGATCACCATTGCCAATGAACGTATTCACTAACCGATCATCTTCCAACGAAGTACGGCAGTCAGAGGATCTCTGTAGTTTTCTGCTCTCTTATACAATTCTTTTCCAGTATTAACAATAAAGCACACCACTCAAAGCAACAGGAACACTGCAAACTGAAGTACACTGAGAAAATGGAAACCATACTGAAAATCATATACTCACACCATACATATTCCACCACAGCTTCTGCGCGGCCTCATCGTTGGTGACTGACGAGAGGTCGCTGATTGACCTCCTTCCTCCGTTGCCTCCTTCCTCCATCAATATGCTACTTAACTTAGCAGATTTGGAATTTGAGGCTCAAAAATTACACACCTTACCCGAACGTCGGATTCCACCAAAAATGCGTTCGTAAGGCAAATTTATTTTTTATTTTTCAGACTTAATACAATGACATGACTTTAACACTTGACAAGACAATAAATAAATACCTTAAAATCACCTATTTTTGACATATGCTTATGTGACACACACCTTTCTAATGGAAGACTTGAATCTATGTGAATTTCAGAATACGGCCTATAGTTTGAGACAAAAAACAAGGCTAAGAAACATCCATGGAAGAATTTTGATCGATGGATAAATAGGTTAAAGCTACCCCTGCCATTTGTATTTACCCACGCCAAGATGCCTTACGCGAGACCAACAATAGATTTAACACCTTGTCTTCTTTTCTATCGTGCACCTACAGCAAGTAAACATGCGTAGAATACGCCATTGATATTGGACCAACTGTTAATATGTAATGTCCATGCAATTTTAGTGGATCACAGTTGTAAACTAAAACAAGTCCATCTGGAGAGATAAGACAACACAGATTGCGTATGGGGAGTCATTGAAACCGATGAAATACAAAGAAATAGTTTAGCTTCCAACCAATGCAAACGTGGCACTCAAATTTAAAGCAGATCAAACGATGATGAAAGAATTTGGAGCCCTTAGATCCTAAAACAGGAATGGCGATCTACCGCAGACATCACAAACCGATGGTGAAGAAAACAAGAATGCTCAGGATGACGTCCAAATGTGCAGTGGAGGTCATATGACAGTGTAGAAGATACATAGCTAGGTGGTGAGAAGGAATGCAACCACAAAGCGCTGATACATGCGAGATCCAAGGAACCGATATGCAAAATGTCTCGGACCTCCCGATGCAAAAAAATTCTTCCAAAGAATATACAAGTACAAAATTGAGATCAAACACATATCAATTCCCAATGACAACGTGTACCTTATATGCAGAATATAGATATTCCATACAATATATTGGTCATCTGATGGCTCGGTCTATCATGGAACTGGAAAAAATCATGTGTCGAGGACAAGTTGAATCGAGCTCTTATGAATCCATGAATGGATCACAAAAAAGAATTAATGAAGGCAAATAAAGATAAATGTCATAGAATGGGGCAATAATACGAATATGAATTGCCCTTATTAGAAAAATTAATAGTCCATCACAGAATAAACTCACTCTAATACCAAATGAAAGCACAACACTAGATTAAATTAAATCAACACAGAAAGATATTCTATTCAAAGATATTTGAATTACATTCACAAAGCTAATATATAGCCATATACATAGCCAAAATAACCTCCTACAAAAAATAAGGTGTTACAACAATTAAACATATTTAGTTGTGATTGTTACTCCCGTAACAATACACAACTCAATACTAATAATATATTATTTTTTATATAACAATAATATATTAATAACATATTAAACTATATAATAATAATTACCAACGTAATTATTATCTTACACAATGTAAATACTAATTCCTAACATTCCCCCTTAGTGTTTACATGGTAGAAAAACATCCACACACTCAACCGCAGATGCTCACCCCCGTGGCATGTCCAACTCGTGACTCATGACCTTGATCTAAAAGAAAGGCTCTCTCCTTCCATGGTTTTAAACAGATTACCACAAACCTTGACATGACAGAACCTCATCAATTGTCCACCTCGTGTGGTTTTCTGGATCCTCCCACAAACCCTTTCAAGATCCATGAACTGACTTACTCTGGTGCTACTGTTCACCACTATGCTTATACATCAGGGAATTATGTAGGAAACACAACTTGCATATTACAAAACCACATAATAGAAGAAATACTGAAAATATTTCATGTTACTTCCTATAAGAATCGTAATTTTCTTAATTGTAGTCTCTGTCATTGATCGCTGCCACTCGATCTCGAACAACATAGAAAACTGCCACTGCCACTGGAAGCTTTCCTTAACTAAGTCATTTTGGGTGCAGAATGGGAATGGAACATTGGTATGTATTCCCCCCCACAATGTGAAATTCCAAATAAGAAATCGAAAAGGGAAAAATGTATTGTGTTGTATCATACTAACTGGATCTTGATGTCTTGATCTTGCTGCACATGATCACCATTGCCAATGAACGTATTCACTGACCGATCATCTTCCAATGAAGTGTGGCAGTCAGAGGATCTCCGTAGTTTTCTGCTCTCTTATACAATTCTTTTCTAGTATTAACAATAAAGCACACCACTCAAAGCAACAGAACACTTTGCAAATCAAGTACACTTTAGAAAATGGAAACCATACTTGAAAATCATATACTCACACCATACATATGCCACCACAGCTTCTGCGTGGCCTCATCGTTGGTGACTGACGAGAGGTCGCTAATTGACCTCCATCCTCCGTTGCCTCCTTCCTCCATCAATATGCTACTTAACTTAGCAGATTTGGAATTTGAGGCTCAAAAATTACACACCTTACCCGAACGTCGGATTCCACCGAAAATGCGTTCATAAGGCAAATTTACTTTTATTTTTAGACTTAATATAATGACATGACTTTAACACTTGACAAGACAATAAATAAATACCTTAAAATCACCTATTTTTGACATATGCTTATGTGACACACACCTTTCTAATGGAAGACTTGGAATCTATGTGAATTTCAGAATACGGCCTATAGTTTGAGACAAAAACAAGGCTAAGAAACATCCATGGAAGAATTTTGATCGATGGATAAATAGGTTAAAGCTGCCCCTGCCATTTGTATTTACCCACGCCAAGATGCCTTACGCAAGACCAACAATAGATTTAACACCTTGTCTTCTTTTCTATCGTGCACCTACAGCAAGTAAACATGCGTAGAATACGCCATTGATATTGGACCAATCAAGTTAATATGTAATGTCCATGTAATTTTAGTGGATCACAATTGTAAACTAAAACAAGTCCGTCTGGAGAGATAAGACAACACAGATTGCGTATGGGGAGTCGTTGAAACCAATGAAATACAAAGAAATAGTTTAGCTTCCAACCAATGCAAACGTGGCACTCAAATTTAAAGCAGATCAAACGATGATGAAAGAAGTTGGAGCCCTTAGATCCTAAAACAGGAATGGTGATCTACCGCAGACATCACAAACCGATGGTGAAGAAAACAAGAATGCTCAGGACAATGTCCAAATGTGCAGTGGAGGTCATACGACAGTGTAGAAGATACACAGCTAGGCGGTGAGAAGGAATGCAACCACAAAACTGTGATACATGCAGATCCAAGGAACTGATATGCAAAAATGTCTCGGACCTCCTGATGCCAAAAATTCTTCCAGCGATATACAAGTACAAAATTGAGATCAAACACATATCAATTCCCAATGACAACGTGTACCTTATATGCAGAATATAGATATTCCATACAATATATTGGTCGTCTGATGGCTCGGTCTATCATGGAACTGGAAAAAATCATGTGTCGAGGACAAGTTGAATCCAGAGCTCTTATGAATCCATGAATGGATCACAAAAGAATTAATGAAGGAAAATAAAGATAAATGTCATAGTATGGGGCAATAATGCAGAATATGAATTGCCCTTATTAGACAAATTAATAGTCCATCACAGAATAAAATCACTCTGATACCAAATGAAAGCACAAAGACACTGATTAAATTAAATCAACACAGAAAGATATTCTATTCAGCATATTTGAATTACATTCACAGGCTAATATATAGCCATATACATAGCCAAAATAACCTCCTACAAAATAGGAGGTGTTACAACAAATAAACCTATTTAGTTGTGATTGTTACTCCCGTAACAATACACAACTCAACACCAATAATATATTATTGTTTATATAACAATAATATATTAATAACATATTAAACTATATAATAATTAGCAACGTAATTATTATCTTACACAATGTAAATACTAATTCCTAACAATGCGAAGGTTGAATCTCCTCCTTTTCTTTTCCCCTTGATCTCCTCCAATCTGTCAAGCAACACTTTAACCTGAGTCTCTAGCTCCATCATTATGTGTTTTATCTCGACTGTTCGTGACCATCTTCTTCAAAATGTTGATGATGTTCAAAATGGACTCCCTTTGCCCCTTGTTTGTGTCCTCCATAGCTTTTAGGACCCCTTTTTAATACACCATCTTCCTAGCTCCATTCTTCAAAAACAATGGGGTCTCCCACACATTCATTCTTCCTGGAAGCACTGGCTTCCCCACCACCTCCCTCATTTTTGTCTCTATCTTTCTCATCCCCCTAGGGTACCTTTACCCTCTTTCATTTTAGTAAGACACTCCAAGAGTAATGTCATCTTCCTCGTCTTGCTCCTCTAGGGTCGTAATCAAAGGATGATCCAGAACCAGCTTTTCATTCTCAACCAAAAGAAGAATCAGGCCCTCATGAAGGGGTAGCTCACTTTCTTATTCTGGAAAGCCATCAGTGAATTCGAAAGAGAGGTAGCCAGGAAAAAGGGAATACTAACCATAAATTTGTGATGAACATGTTGAGGAAGGTCATGTGATGGGTATATATTTTTCTATACTTACCCTCCAACGATAATATATTTCATAACTTGAAGGAAAACATCCTTCCAGACTCTAGGAATACACGAACGTGCAATACCATCAGTGAAGAAGAAACAAGTCTCCTTTCCAACAAAAACGCTCAATCTCGAGGTCTCTACGGGTTCTTTCCTTGTAGATTTTTAACCCATCCATCTTCATTTCAGTCACCCTAGAAATATTGGACTCCGAGACCTCAACCTCCACACTGTGGACAGTAAAAACCCCCTCTTTCCAAGCTTGGCTGAAGTCCTTGGACAGAGCAGGGTCGTGGCCATGTAATTTAGTAATAAAATTACTAAAACCACCAACTTTAAGCTTGTTCTACAGATCCTTGTTGTTCTCTTCCATGTTCTGACTGGCGGGTTCCATGCGAATCTTGTCTCCACCCATCTGCACTTTACCGAGGTTGTTGTTCCAGCAAAAACCTTTCACAACCCACAAATTGTTCTCTCAATTAGAGCTCGAATTGGAATAATGATTTTTGTATAAGCTATCTTAGTACCTGAAATACTTTCCCCCGCTCGTGCCGGCATCATTAATCCTAGTGCCTTTTATCCTTAATGATTTCATCATTAATATTAGAGGGTAATCTCTCCCCTTTGCACCAAATTTTGTACTCATTACTAAGGACTCCCACGTTAGCCATCTTTTCCACACATTTATTTCCCTACCTAAAGGTATGATTGATAGATATCTTGTCAAAAAACTTTAGCAATTCCTTGATATCTTGAATGATGTTTTTTAACGACCAGTTGATCTTACTCCTATTGAGGAGAGCATTTATAACAATTAAGGAATCACCTTCAATCTGAATGTCCTTAAGGCCTTTTTCCTTAGTGACCAAAATACCCCAAAGGAGGGCTCTAGCTTCAACCATGTTATTAGTCTGCTTTCCCAAGGGACTGCATAGATGAACAACCAATCACCCTCACTATTCCTTAAGATACCCGCACCCCCAGCTTGACCAGGATTCCCCTTTGAAGCCCCATCAAAATTGATCTTGATCGTATTTCCCATAGGTCTAGTCCAGTTTACATTCTTACCAGGGATTTTTCTTGACCTGACTATAGGTGAAATTATCTAGGACTTCCTGCTCCCATTTTAGACAGGGATTTTTCGTTTTACCTTTAAACAGTTTGAGATTTTCCTTAATGGCTGTAAGGATTTTCCTTTTAGCCACCCTAATCAGAGGTTTCTGATCTCTAAAAACACTATCATTCCTTATTTTCCACAAACCCCATAAAAGATGAGGCAAAGTAATCTTCCAGGCCCAGGCCAGATAAGGAAACCTAAAAGGGCTCTCCCATTGAGTGCAACAATCCTCCATATTCGAAGGCATAATCCATTGCATGTTGAAAAGTTCCAAAATCAGCGAGAAGACACCTTTAGAGAAAGGGCAATGTAAAAAAAGATGATTCACATTCTCTTCCCCTCTCTCGACAAAGAGTGCACCTATTAGGGATCTGCATTCCTCTTTTTATAAGATTTTCAACTAGCCAGATTCTATTTTGAGCAGCCAACCAATAAAAAATATTGATCTTAGGGATTAAGTCCTTGATCCATAACTTACCCCAATACTCTTTTTGAAAATCTTTCTTGAAATGTAAGCTATAGGCTGATTTAACAGAATAATTTCCAGAGTCTTCCTCTTTCCAAATGATGGAATCCTCCTTGGATTGGAATATGGGGATGTGGAATTCCCTAATTTTCTTATTGAGATCTTGAAAGGGTTTGATATCACCATCATAACTAGGGAACTATGGTTTCCCATTAGACTAACTCAGTAAAGTATATTATTAATATGAAATTTTTACAATCTCGCCCATGAATTACTCCAATCATACTAACTCCACTTGTTTTCCAACAATAGTTATGGGAGAAAATTCACAATTACTCATCTTGATGAATTCCTTAACACACCTTCACAATGAATCCTTTATTTATAAAATAATTATTATAACTTTGTTCTCCGATAAATGAGAAGAGGTGGCATCTCTATTTATAGAAATTCAAGCTTATCCACCCTATCTCTAAGATAGGATAGGAAATCTCTTCCGGCCAATCATATTCCATGCCTCAACTCTTTTCTTTACATGTAGGCTTATCTTCTAAGATAAGATAAACCTTATCATCTCACATGGGTTCCAACTTTATAGATATGACACAAATTTACTATAAAAACTACTTATGACATCACTCCTTGTCATTATTACAAATATAATATTTCTAATTCTAAATCATGTAGACCCTACTTATCCATTTACCCTAACTTTGAAATTTTAACATTACCAGGACCACTTACGACAAATATTTACTTTTTACCACAACATTCCTATTGTACTTTGATCAAGTACCGTACTCTAATTTATTGGCGGCGTCATACCGTAAGCATTATTATCTTCTATCGGATGCCACTACTAATTATACTTAACAACATCCTATTCCTAATACATACATTAATGAAATAAAAATTATGGAGGAAAATTTTAGTGTTGACACTCCCAATGAGAATTCCATTGCTTCACCCTTCTCCCTTCCATTCCACCTCCATTTCTATTCCATCATTCCTCCTGCGTGCACTTCCATTCCTTATGCATGTGATTCTATTTCTCCGATGTGTGTCCCTTCTCAGTGCCCATCCTCCCATCTTCTTCTTAGTCCCCTCTCAAGTTAACTATGCTAAAAATGAAATTTCCCTTACCCATTTTCTATCCCCAACCAATGTCATCATGTTTGACGACTGCAGAACAATTGAAGAATGATATGACTTGTATGACTCGATTGGGAAGATGAGATCATGTGGGTGCTTGTTTAAGAAGAAGATTATTTAGTTTTAAAGAGTGTGCTTATGAGGGAGACATAATTTCTTAAAGAGGTAGAACCATATGCGACCCATCTTGCAAGCACTCTCTTTGAAAAGGAAAGTCTCGCATGAGCATCCCATCTATAGGATCAAGCTTCAAAGTAGTGGGAAAATCACAAGGATCGGCCCAACATGATTAGATATTTGGCTAGCCTCGGAGCCAAAAATAGAGTTTTCGCCACCATGCTCACTTTAGAGCATGAAGTAAAGATTCAGCAGTGTGCAAAGGTCAACAAAAATGCCTCCCATATCCAAGTACAGACCAACTTCGGAAGGTATATGTTTTATTTATTGATACTTTGAGGAGGAGGGTGAGAAACCATATGCAAGTCAATTTCTCACTCTTGTTAAAGGCCATATCCAATGCAAAATCAGTTACATGGTCGTAGTTTGTGAGGAAAGGAATCTACCTCTCCTGTTTGTTGCGGGTTTCACTTGAGAACCCCTTGCCTTTGATTAACATAGGTTAGTTTAGGTTTTCTTTTAGTAAAACAAGTGCTCACACACACTCTGCATGTTCCCCTTGGGACATGTATGATTTTTATTTTTGTACATAGTATTGTGCTTCAGTTTCAATGTGCTCCCTTTGTGCTATTTATTTTCTTGTTACGTGTCGGGCACTCTTCTTGTTGCTTTTTGGGGTGGTGATTCAACTTTTTCAAAAAATAGGTAGTTCCAATAGTTCGCAGCTGATTTTACACTCTCACAAATTCAATCCGAAGATATTAACATGAGAGTATTGGCAGTTCAGTTCAAACTTTAGACAATCCTTCAAGTGACTCCAGGGATGTTATTCAAGTAGTAGATCAGACATTCTTTTGTAATGCCGAATCCATGCCAATGGATGTTTCTAAGGCTATTGGTCTCTTCATATAGCAAGCACATGACCCCTGAAAGTTTCCAAACTATTGTCCCAAATAAATCCCCAAGTTATTTGGACAACTTATATTTTATTCGACTCGATGTTTTACATTTTACGTTGTCCACACTTTGGCGTTCATTGGCACCTTGCACAATTGCAATTCTTCCGCCCCGCCCTTGCACACCCTTCTTTCTTCTCTCTTTACATCCCCTTTCCTTGCTTCGCTCATACTTCTTTGCATGCTTCCCCTTTCCTCTACATTCTTCTATCTCCTTCCTTTTTTTCCTTTGTGCCTTCTTATCAGTTTGCATACTTACTTTCATTTTATATGTCACACACTCCTTACACGTGAACCTACTAACTTTCTTTTCAAATCAGCTAAGTTCTTTGCATGCCTTCATGTTTGTGTGTGTTACATTGCTTCCCTTCCTAGTTGCCCCTTGTGCCCTTTTCTTCCTTGTTGCCAAACATTTCTTTATAAATGCCCATGCCCCACTTACATACTTGTCTCCTACATGCATGCATCCATTTATTCCATGTGTCTCACCTTCGTGCACTTGCCTTTTGTAGTCTTGCACCTCTTCCTTTTGTGCCTTGTGCCTCGCTTCCACGCCATCACTATGCCACATCATCATCCATTAGATTTGAGTCTCATTACACACAACCAATCGAAGCATGCCAACAGGTGCCAAGTCCTTCCAAAAAATGGTGCATGACACGTGGTAAAAACAACAAAAATAGTGAACAATTGGCCAATTTATTCAATCATTCAAGGTGCGTGCCACGTGTCTTGCGTGTTTAGTTTACACTGTGGATCTTCCGACAGCCATAATTTCTATTGCATAGCACTCGATTCCCACACATTTGGTCTTATTAGAAATTTCTTGACGTGGGATACACGTTGGAATCTTTAAAATCAGATTTAGGCGGTATTCGGTAGGCGAAAAATAGGAAAATGACTCTTAGTTCATCAATACACATCTAATCAATCTTATTAGGGTTAAAAATATATTAGTGTTGCACAAATCTATAATCGATAAAGCATACAAGCAATGAATATGGAAATAACCAGAAGATAAAATAAACAAGAGAAAGATAACAATAGATTTAACGTGGTTCACCCAGTGTGGGCTACGTCTACCAAGAAATGGCCAATATTATTATTCAGTGCTTTACAGAGGAAATATAATGAAGATCTATTGTCTTCCAACACCTCACAGGATGTTCAATGTTTTTCCCTGACTCAGTTTCTCTTTCTCGCTCACCAAGAAAACTTACATGAAAAACAATTGTTATTTTCTTCTCTCATACCCTCGTATAATGCATACATGCATATATAATTATTATAGGAAACTAACTATGCTTTTACAATCAATAAATCATCTTTAAAACAAGTGATTCATTCTAATTATTGTCAAAAACAAATCAACATCACACACAGTAACCGTCACCGGTTATTGCACGACCTATGTTGGTTTGTGGATCGACCATCGTCGGTCACTTCTGATCGACACCGATTACTTCTCGACGACCGACCGGTTCTTATCAAAACCAGTAACATGTAAAAGAAAGTTTCTTGTGAAGTAATTAAGCTCCATACTCAACAATATCTCACTTGGAGATCAATTGTTATATTGTATTGTGCATCACCATTCTTAGTTCTTTTTTGGCCCGTTTCTTCCTCTTCAGTCTTAAACTCAAGACCAACAGAAGTGGAGTGAAGCTCCAACTTCTCCCTTACCAATGGCTTCGTTAGCATATCTCGTAGGGTTCTCATCCGTATGGATTTTATCTAACTTCAGTTTTCCATCCTCCAACACCTTCCGTATGAAGTGATACCTTAACTAGAATATGTTTCGTTCTTGAATGAAATGTTGAGTTCTTTGTTAGATGAATCGTGCTTTGAATATCACTTTATAATTTGCAATCCTTTTTCTCCTTACCCATCTTTCATGAACCTGCTCATCCATATCATCTCCTTGCTAGCTTTTGTAGCTACAACATACTCTGCCTCTATAGTAGAAAAATCCACAACCTTCTATAATCTCAAAATCTAGCTAACTGTCGTTCCACCTACTATGAAAACATATCCAGTGGTGCTCCTCCTGTCATCCAAATCTCCATCCATAACATAATTTCATGTTAGATGTCCCTCTCAAATACCCGAGAATCCATTGGACTAGTTTCCAATGTTCTTTACCTGGATTAGCCATAAACTTGCTCACAACTCCCACTTCCTGTGCAATGTTTGGTCTAGTACAAACCATGGCATACATAAGACTTCCTATTGCTGAAGCATAAGGAACATGTGCCATGTACTCAACCTCCTCGTGTGATGAAGGAAATTGATCTTTGCTCAATTTGAAGTGTCCAACCATAGGTGTACTAACAAGTTTTGAATTTTGCATATTAAACCTTTCCAACACCTTATTGATATAAGCCTCCTGAGACAAATACAACTTCTTGTTTTTCTTGTCTCGGTGAATTTGCATGCCAAGGATTTTCTTTGCATCTCCCAAATCCTTCATTGCAAATGTGTGAGCTAATATTTCTTTAATTTTACCAATGTCTTGCATACTAGATCCTGTAATCAACATATCATCCACATACAATAACAAAATAACATAGCTCTCATTTTCAAGCTTCTTAAAATAAACACAATGGTCATATTCACATCTCATATAACCATGCTCATGCATAAAACTATAAAATCTCAAATACCATTGCCTTGGAGCTTGCTTGAGCCCATATAGGCTCTTTTTCAATCTGCACACAAGTTTCTCCTTACCCTTGACTTCATAACCAAGTCAATGTTGTATATAAATCTCTTCCTCAAAATCACCATGAAGAAAATTCTTCTTAACATCAAGTTGTTCTAAATGTAAATCTTCTCTAAAACCAAACTTGGAACAATATGAATAGAAGTCATATTAAATACATGAGAAAAAATCTCATCAAATTCAATACTTTCTTTCTCGTGAAAATCCGTTACCACAAGCCTCGCCTTGTAACTTTTCAATCCACCCTTTTCTTCCTTGATCCTCGTAAACCTCGTATTCTCGTAGAGTTTTCTTACCTACTAGAAACTTGACCAAATCCCATGTCTGATTTTGTTCCAAGGAGTCCATATCCTCATCCATTTCATGTTCCCACTGCTCATGGGTATCTACTTGCATTGATTCTTCAAAGATTTCTAGTTCACCACTATCAGTCAATAATAAATAAGAAAAGGAAGGTGAAAATCTCTCTAGAGGTCTACTTACTCTTTGTGACCTTCTCACTGAGATCTGGGGTGTCTGGGGCTCATTCTGTGCCATTGCACATTCATGTCAATCTCTGTTAGTGATGATGCCAGTCACATGTAACCGACCATGGTTTCTTTGTGCTTGATGATGTCGTTTTGCCTTACCGACATCGGTTCTAGGAGTACCAACGTCGGTTCCACTGGATGTCATGTTTCGAACGTGATCCCGTCTCTACCAATGCCACTTAGCTTGACCGACATTGGTTTCTATAGAACCGACGTCGGTGTGTTTGTGATGTCTCCGCTTTAGGTCTAAAAATTTATTTTCCTTCGAAATCTCATCAACCTGATCATGTTTAGGCACCAAAACCTTATCCCTGTACATTATTTTTTCATTCCAATTAATGTCATGACTCCTAACAATCTTAGAATCTTCTAAATCCCAAAATCAATATCCGAAATCACTAGATCCATAACCAATGAAAGTACATCTCTTAGATTTAGCATCCAACTTCTTCCTATTTTCTCTATCAACATGCACAAAAGCTTCTGAGCCAAAAACTCTAAGAAAATAAAAATCTACCTCTTTTCTAGACCAAGCTTCTTCTTGGTATTCCACCATCCAGTGTTGTTGAAGGCCCATGGTTAATCAAGTACACTTTGTTGTATCCACTGCTTCTACCCAAAATTTCAAAGGCAAGTCGGCATGTATCATCATGCTTCTAACACGTTCCATGATTGTCCTATTCATTCTTTCTGCAACTCCATTCTCCTGAGGAGTTCTAGGAACCGTTATTTCTCTTCGTATTCCATTCACTGAACAATAATCATTGAAATCCTTGTTGCAGTACTCACCACCATTTTCAGATCTAAGGCACTTCAATTTTAAGTTTGTTTCATTTTCTACAAGGGCTTTCCACCTTTTAAAAGTTTCAAAAACATCAGATTTACACTTAATACAATAGATCCATACCTTCCTTGTGGAATCATCAATGAAAGTCACATAATATTGAGATCCTCCAATAGAAGGCTTCAGCTGGTCCCCACACATCTGAGTGTACAAGCTCCAATTTCTGCTCCTTCTTTGTTGACCCAACCTTGAGAAATATCACTCTCTTCTAGCTTTCCAAATATGCAATGCTCACAGAATTCAAGATCTAATTGTTTCAAATCTGATAACTTACCCTTAGCCTTTAAGATTTGCATTCCTTTTTCACTCATATGGCCTAGCCGATTATGCCACATGGTTACATCTGAATTTGTAGTAGATAGCATAGAAAATGAATCAATAACACATGTAAACAGATATAAAGTTCCTACCTTCTTACCTCTTGCCACAACAAGAGATCCCTTGGTAACCTTCCAAGAGTCAGCTGTGAATGTAACCACACATCCAGATTCACCAAGTTGCCATGCAGATATTAGATTTCTTTTTAGGCTTGGCACATGCCTCACATCTTTAAATACCAATGGATTTTCATTCTGCAACTTTAGATAAACATCACCTTTACCAATAATATTGCATGGCTCATCAGCTCCTAAAAAAATGTTCAAAATCACCATGAACATAATTTTTGAAATAACCCTTATTAGGGGTAGCATGGAAAAAAGCTCCAAAATCTAACACCCAAGATTCTAATTTATTATCCAATGAGAGAATAAGGGCTTCTTGCTTTACCTCACTTGTAGCGTTTACCTCTTTACCTTTTTCTTTACCTTTGTCGATGTATTTTCTTTGTTTTCCTTGGACCAACACCCCTTCTTTACGTGTCCTCTCCTTCCATAATTCCTAAAAAGTAAATCTTTGTACTTGGATCTAGATCTGCCATTTCTTGACTTTGAACTCCTATTATTCTTGCTCTTAGATGATCTCTCCTTAGATCTTCCACCGATTTCTACATTAAAGCATTTCTAGATGATGTTTCTCCCGACCTTTTCTTGCGTATTTGGTGTCCCTAGATTTCACCCTAAAATCTGGGACTACCCATTTGAAAAAAAAAAAAATCATTCTTTTAAAATAACGAGTCTTTTTGTGTTTTTATTGCTAGAAGATGTTTGTATTATGTTAGGATATTCCTAGTGAATCATATGAGCCAATTTTAACAAATACCCAGATGCCCAAACTCATTTTATCCCTCTGCCAAGTTTTGTTTTGGAAATTTTTTATTTAATTATTTATTGAATAAATAATGCCCCATTTGAAGTAAATTGTGCTCTGGTTGAATCTTGTTGAAGTTTTGCATGCCAGTATTCACTCATCTCATTAGGGTTTTCACCAGGAATGAATTTAGGGCATTATCTACAACTTCTGGCAACGTTTTTCACTTTTATTTATTTCTTTTGCGTTTTTCTCTGGTTTTCTCCATTATTTCTCTATGAAATTCCCCTAGGTCAATTCCTTCACCAGTATAGTCTGTTTAATTGCCTGAAACATCTGGAGATCATCTACCAACACAGCACCAGAAGGAATCAACCTCAAAATGCAAGCTTCTGACCAAAAAAGATGAAGTCATGCACGAAAAGTCTCTCCTAGGCAAGTCGCATTTTCTAGAATTAATGAGTGTAAGTTGTAATGGGATTTTTAGTAGTGGCAGGAAGGTGAGAATTTCTTACTTGCCTTGCAGGGTACTTTTTCCCATGAAAATTCCCATTATAAAAGAAAAATCACTTAAGTGGAAGAGGGATTTTTGGAGATGCAAAGCAGGTGGAAATTCCCATCAAGTTGACTTCTTATTTTTAGCAATTCCTCTTGCCAAAAAGTGTGACCCATCTTGGGTGAATACAATGCATTTAATAATATTTATTAATTATTTATTCACCCAATTTCGGCTCCATAAATAGAAGGAAATTCATTGCAAGTGGAAGAGCTAAGGAGAAGTCAAGGATGTATGCTAAAAATAAATAAAATAAATTTATTTAAAAGCAACCAGAAGCATGCATAATTGGGCGCCCAATTTGGGTGAATAAACATGATTGTTTATTAATTAAATTGCTAGAAATAGGAAGGGCAATTATTAAAAATAGAATGTTGAGGGTTATATAAGCATGGACTACCATAATAAAGAAACAATTAATTATTTTTGCAAAGGATTGTGTAGTGCCCACATTTTTATAGCTCGGTTACTTATTGCTCATTACTCTTAGACATGTTTTGATAGAGATTTGCTATATTTTGGGACATTACATTAGGAGATTTGGTCCGATTAGACATGTATGGACAGTTAGGCGTATAACGCCAATTTAGCTTGATTACTATGTTGCGTTATCTTATGATGTTATGGATACTAATTGATATGATGTTGTTTTAGAACGTAGTTATATTGATGGTTACTCAATTTGTTGCATGTTGATATTCTATGGATACATGTCATTTTATCATTGTAACTAACTTATGGCGAATTGTGTATAGTTGTGCATGTTATCGCACTTTCGATACCAGAAAGATGAAATGATAGTCTAGAATTCATTGTTATCTTGTTTAGTAGTTGATTTATATTTTATCAGACAGGTGCGTTTAATGTGTGCAATGAGTGTGCAGGTGACAGGTCACAGGAGAACGTGGGACTCGTGCCAACTACGCAACTCGCACAAGTAGCCCATGGGCTAAGTCCTAGCCATTTTTATTGCTTGAGGCCTTAGCATTAGAATTATTGTTTTGTGCACCATGGGTGACCCTCATTTGAAATGTAACATGTCTTGTAATTATTAATTTTTCTTAGGGTGTTTAGTTTGTGTTGTAAATGAGTATTTTGGGAATTAATGACCCCACTTGCATTAAGTTTTGAATTAGATTAATGATGTAATTAATATAGAGGGTTTAGGGTCACATGTGAACCCTTGGGTGGTCCCCACACCCTCTAACCTTGTGCCAAATTTTTCCAAACCCGAAATTAGGTTATTTTGGGCATTTTTAGGGACCCCTTTTTAGTTTGGGAGTTCCCTTAACATAAAAATGAGCCCTTGGACCCTACCTAATAGGTAGGGGGGCTTATTTCCAAGGATAGAGGAGTTTTCCTCCCTTTTTGCCTCTTGTTTGGTCACATCCATGTAAGGGGTATGGTTTAGTGTGCTTGTTAAAAGTTGCACAAGAATTGTCTTGTTAGCATTTAGAGTAATTTGGGAGAAGAGGGCAAAAGGTATTTTACCCTTTCTCTCTTTTGTTTTGGCATCTTTGACCTTGAAGGAGGAGAGGGGTGACACATGTCACCCCCTCATTTGTGAGGATTTTTGCTTGCTCCTCTTCAAATTTCCCCTCATGGGAAAGGAAGAGAACTTTTTTTTTGGGAGCTTTTGGCTTGGATGATTGGGTGATTTGGAGCTAGAGTTTACTTGGGTCAAGAAGGAGAGAAGTTTGAAGTTGGAAAGCTTTTTGGAGAGCTTTCTTTGAGGTAGGATCTTAAGCCTTATTGTATGTGTTGTATTCATATTAGTTGTTAAATTGTTTACTTGAAAATGTTGTTGTTGCATGTGGATTTTGGTTATTGTTTGCTTGTTTTACTCCCTCCATCATATGGCATGATGGAGTTTTGGAGTTTGTGGGGGAAGAGAGAGGGATTTTTCCCTCTCAATCCTCATGGCTTGATGGACAAGCCTTGTAGGATTTTAGTGACTCCCCTCAAATGGTTTGAGGTGGGGATGGTGATTCATTTGGCTTGAATCTCCTTCCCCATTCTTGGTAAGGAAACCCCTTTGGGGTTTGAAAATCCTTCCAAGAAGGATTTGGTGAAAGGGAGGAGGAATAAGGAGGGTTTTAAATGAAATAGGAGAAATAAGGAGGGTATGGAGATCTTGGTATTGTGCTTATATTATTGGTTATAACTCTTGGAGAACTCCTCTTCTCTCTTCCCCACTTTGTTTAGAGGTAGAACTTGGTTTCTCCTCTTTTTCCTTCCTTGTAAAATTTGGAGTCTTGTCTTATTTTTGTGTGGATGTGTTTTGGTTGTTCACCTCATTCTTGTGCAAGTTGTGGTTAGTTTTCCTCTTTCCCATGGGCTTGGGGGAGGCTAGCATGCATCCCAACTTTGGGAAAGGCATGTAATGATGCCTATGGTTGGGTGGTAAACAAGCTTCTTCTCCTTGTGGTTTTCTTGAAGGCATGTGCATTGGGATCTCAAGATGGAAGTGGGTTGTTGGTTGGAGCTCTTTATCTTCTTCACTCTATTGTGGACATTACCTCTTGTCTCTTGAAAAGAATGGTTTAGTGGAAGCTTCATTGTTGTAAAACCTCCTTTTTGTATTTGTAAATTTCTTTTAAACTAGTGTAGGTTATTCTTGAGCAAACTCTCTCTTCAAGCTTGCAAGAAGTCTTGTAATAAACTTGAGTAGTTAGGTATTTTGTGAAAAACATATTGAACATTGAATTTGAGTCCATTGTAAATAAAATTTGGGATAACTCTTCCTTTTGAAATGAGAAGTTGATTTTTGAAAGCATGTTCCTTCAAAAGAAAATATTATAATTTTTGGATATCTTGCTTATGTGTGCAAATCTGAAAACTTTTAATTAGTATGGATTTTGATAAGAAAATAAATCTAATAAGGAGCTTTTGGATTTATTGTATGGAAATGTTATTCTTCTTGCAATATGTCTTATCCTTGTAAATTTATTAGGAGCATTATGGAACACAATGGGCACAGTTTTACTTCATTTCTTTGTGTGAACTTAAGGATTTCATTGTATTGGGAAATCCCAATTTTTTTTTACTTACTTCTTCTTCTCAAATTTCCAAGTTTCTCTTCTCATTTGTAATCCTATGTTCATTTCCCATTACCTTATATATAAAAAAGAGAGAGAGAAATTTTTTTTAGTAATCTCTTATTTTATGTACACATTAAATATTGACAATTTCCTTGATTTTACAATCCTCAAAATAACAGAATAAAATATGTTATTGTCAATCAAATTGATGCTACCTAGAAATGCAAAAATAAATAAAAATAAACATTATATTTTATATACATTATATATGTATATATGTATGTATATACATATATACATATATACATATATACATATATACATATATACATATATACATATATATATATATATATATATATATATATATATATATATATATATATATATATAATGAAATAGTGAATATAAATTTGTATGTAATATTATATATATATATATAATAAATATAAACAAAAAAATACATACAAAAAAAACAAACAAACATTGTTTTTATTGAAGTTTAAAAGAAACAAAGAGAAAAAAATATATAAAATAAAATTGATTGGGGGTAGAAGGGAGGGGCGGCTAAACCCTCCCCCATCCGTCTCGCTACCCCCGTGCATTCCTCCAACACTACCGCACCCACCCCATTGCCTTTTTCTGCCTGCACAGCCCTACCGCACTCCCCACCTGGGCCTCTACCCGTGCCCCCTGTCCGCCATCCCACTCACACCGCGCCGCTGCACAATATACACCCCCACCGGTTATCCCCCACAAAGCCATTCTTTCACCTCCACCTACGCGTCCCTCGGCTCCTACAGGCCTCTTCCATAAATCCGCCCCTTCAAGCACACAAAAAAATATATAAATAAAAATGTATACACACACACACACACACACACACACACACACACACACACACACACACACACACACACACACACACCGTTAAGTTATTCTTTCTTAAGACTCGCAAAGAAAAAAAATATAGAGGGAAGAGGGGGCTCCATGAATCTATCATTTCCTTAAGCTACTCCATACTGCTGCATGCAAGAAAACAAGCCAAAACAAGAATGAGATTCAATTGAAAAGAAGGGAAAAGAAAACCTAAAGAAGTTAGGGCATCCTTAGGGTAAACTCCAAATCAAGGGCCAGGATCAGATTAGATCCAAGGGCCCATGTTTGCTACTCCACATTTTAAGTTATGAGCATTTTATGGGAGTGAGAAAACAAAATTTAAAGGAGTATGTGGACAGTTAAACATAAAGAGGGAAAAACTAAATAAATAACAAAAAGGGAAGATTAAATTTATTTGAAAGGTTGTGTAAACTTAATAAAATAGGTGATTTCAATTTATACCTAGTAGAATGAAATGAGCAAGTTGTGATGGGCTAGCGTTTAGACAACTTCGGGAATTAATAATTAATAGGAATTAAATATTAACAAAAGGGTTAAGTAGAACATTAGGTTCACCTTCAAAAAAAATTTACTGGCTTATTGGTCTAATTTTCTGGTGTCCCAAGGCGGGGCACTACAAATTTCGGTTCGGACATGTTTTGGCACCAAAGGAAGGATGTTTTTTCATTAAAAGTGTTTTTCATTGCTAGGAAGCTTCAGGTTTGGTGCCTAGGGTTGGAATGGCTTGATTCTTGCATGATAATTATATGCTGTTGGTATAAGTGCTCAGTGAATTAAATAATATTTTTTCTTGCTTTGCATGCAAGCAAAACCTCAAATTTTAGGGCAGCAGGCTTCATATGCAGAATTTTGGTGGTAGAAATTAAGTATTCATGCTTTGGACTTCATCTTTGTCTGAATTAATTGCAGGTATTCATCACATGTGCTCATATTAGTGAAAATAAGTTCAAATCAATGTCGATATATTGAATATATCTTTCTAATCTGAAAAGTTTCTAGATCTACACAAATTGATCCAATTGCAAGGGATTCCGGCATAATTAAAAGAAAAAGAGCTCAGACAAAGATTGTTCCAGCCATGATGAAGCATAATGAAAAAAAAGGATCAACAAAATCATGCATAACTTCCAGATTTGTTGAATTCAATGATACAAACAAAGGCCTTGAACCTATCACCGATTTAATTAACAGATCTAGATCTCATAATTGCAAAGGATTTCGGAAAAAAAAACATCCTCTTGTTTCCAACATAGCACATGTAGAAGTCAATGCATTGAAAAATTCCTTTCAAAAGCTTGTGCATGTGCTCCCAATCTTCCAGTTGAAGCCTTCATTGAATTTACTTGTGTTTTCCTTCACCCAGAGTGCTTTCCAGAATTTAAAATTGCTTATATGTAATTTTAAATAAAAATGATGAGTTTTGTCTGAATTATTTATGGTAAACATTACACTGGTGCATGTATTGAAGAAGAATTGCAAAATCTTCAAGGATAAAAGGGAAGACAGTCAAAGGCAATACCCGCAAGCAAATCACAATCATGCATAGCTTCCAAGTCCAGTTTGGTGAGAATCAAAGGCAAAAGAGTTAATTGCGTGTAGAATATGGAAGAAGAACAAGACTGGGAGGGTTGCAACTTTCTTCTTATTTCTTTTCCTTTTTTTTTTTTCTCCGACAAAGTAATTGAGCAATCAATTAAATTATAAAACTTAAGTGATTGGTTTAAAATCATTACTTGAAGAATTCAATTACTTGAAATAGGTGACATACATGCAAAATAGAAGTTTTTATTTTTCGTTATAAATCATGCATGTCATGCAAAGAGGAATTCTAGAAGGAAGATTTCTAGTTGTTTCCCTTTTCATAACTTCTGCATGTGGGAATTCATTTAAAGTTTCCTATTTGTAATTTCCCTTTATACACTATAAATAGAGAAAGAACCTACGGGTGAAAGGATCAGAATTTGTAATCAGCATTCTTGTGTTCCAGGACTTTGAGTGAAACCCTTGATAGATTTATATAAGAAAAGGAATAGAGAAGATATTTCCGAAAACTTTGTGTCAACGGCGCATTCATCTCATATTTATTTCTAGATTTATTCATAAACTTTGTGTTATTCTAGATCTAGATCTAAAAATTTCCTTTTCTTTGAATTTTGTATTTAATGATCTATTTGTTTTAATCTATGTGCATGTGATCAACTCAATAAACTATTGATTGGGTTGCACATACTCTCTCCTTTCCCTGTTTCCTATTATTTTCCTCTTATGCAGTTTTTCCTTTCTTTTACGATTTGCTTACTTGTTGCAAAAAAATGTCTAGCTATGGTTCATGAGCTACATAGTTAAAGTAATACCAACAAATAAATATTAGGAAATATAATTGACAAAATCTTACACGGGAGCCTCACCGGTAAATGAGGGAGATTTATCTCATGACTGCCTAGGTTTTCAGCTGTGCAAAAAATCTAGCCAACAATTTTTGGCGACTCCGTTGGGGAACAACACAAATTAGCAGACCAAAGCTTTCCAAAGTTAGAAGCTGCAGATCCAGTCTTTCACTAGGAAGAAGAGTGCAAACTCATCCAGATCTGGATCATCTTCAGCATAATCCGGCAGCTGGAATTATTCACCAAGTCTATTCTCAAAGAAGACGTGCTCCATTCATCATGATGCAAAATCAACCACTTGCCCCTGTAACACCTGTTCCATGGGGTGCAACCTTTGGACCTCTGAATCTAACTCCTCCTATGCATGATCTACCTAAAGGGACAAGAAATAATTTTTCAAAATTCTTTGGAGATGGAAAGCAAAATCTAGATGACCACTTGGCTGTGTTTTTATATCATGTGGAGTGCTTGTAGTCGAACATGAAGATGTATCTGTCAGACTCTTCATAGAGACTCTGCATGACTTGGCTGGAGAATGGTTCTACTGCTAGCTCTTGGCACCATAACCAACTGGGCCACTATGAGAGATGCATTCCTAAAAATATTCAAACCAACTGAAGATTCCAGTACCTTGATAACTCGATCACTTAGTTGAAGAAGGAGCCACATGAGCACATGCGGGATTTTATTGCAAAATTCCAAAGATTACTTGTACAAAATTTTTCTTCTACTTCTCTAAATGATGAGAATCAAAAAAATTCTTCATCAATGCTTTACTTCCTGAAAGTAAGCTATCAACTTCAAAGAGCACGTCTTGCTAACTTGTTAACAACCCAAAACATGGCGGTGGAAATTGAAGATGACCTCATCATGGCTGGAAAAATAAAGAGCAACACTTCTAGAGATGAAAGTTCATCTTCTGCTACTACATCCTATTCACTATTGCAAAATTTAGCAAATGAGATGTCACATATGAAGAAACAAATGGCTCAAATGGCTCAAGGCAACAACACTGCCCCTGCTCATAATTTCAACAACAAAAACAATCAAAACTGCATTGCTGGTTCCTAAATATTAGCAATTGAAGCTGATCCCTGAAAAAACGTGGAGATGAATGAAGAATACCAGGAAGTTGACACTGATCAACTCCAGAATGATGATTTTGTAGGTTCTACTGGTGACTCCAACATTAATTACTTGAACTACAAATCTGAACATGACGATGAGAAACTTCATGAAGATGATCATGGTCATGCATATGCAGTATTTACAAGATCACAAGCTCGCCAAGTTGAAGCATTAGTTGACGAACAAATAAGGGGCAACCCTTTACCTTCTTCTTTAGCTCCCAAAGATAAGAATCTAAGTTCTTCATCTCAATCATAGAAAGTGGCTCAGTATCCGAATCTATTCCTTCTTCTAACATTATTGACCATGCCAAGAAAACTAGAGTTCAAATGTCGAATCAATACTTGAGATCCTTTCTGAGAAGCTAAATAGGCTATTCAAATATGTACAACCTCAAGGAAAATCCAATACATCAAAAGGCCCTTTGCTTAAGCCATAGGATACTCCTCCCCATAACAATCTGCCGGTTGTTAAATCCTCACCATCTTCTAAAAGAATGGAACCATTATATGTTTCCTATTTCTTAATGGTTTCAAGTTAAGCAACCGCATTCTAGATTTGGGTGCTTCTGACAATGTCATGCCAACTAAAGTTGAAAATTCTCTTGGGCTTACCTTGACAAAAACCATAAAGAGGTGATACTCCATGGAGAGACAAGTCCCTTTAATCGGACAAGTCAAATATGCACAAGCTATTCTGACAACTTTTCGTGACAAAAGATTAAAGATGAAAATCTTAGTTGTAGATATTCTTGTCTCCTATGGGATGTTGCTGAGCATAAACTTCTGCAAAGCAATTTGGGAGGAGAAGTAAATATGGATTGGTCCTGTGCTCATATTCCTATCAAAGGGGTTAATAAAAACCTAGAGCCGGAAAAGAAGTCCAAGTACACGGTTACAAAATCTGAGGATCCTAGATCTCAAATTCTTTTTTAGGAATCTGATCATGGGGTCTATTTCTTGGAAATGGATAAAAATGTACCAGAACCGAACTTCAACCAGAGCCAACACAAGAAGAGGAATAATTTTGGATGCTGGAGTTTAAAGGTAGTTGTTTTCTTTTGGATCAGGAGCCGGTGTTCTACTAATATCTCCAGATCATGAGATATTCTCATACTCCCACAAGTTGATGTTCGAGAACACCAATCATACGGTGGAGTATGAAGCATTGCTTCTAGGAATGGAGCAAGCTAAAAGAAAGGAGTAAAACTCCTCAAAGCCCAAGGAGATGTTGAACTTCTAGTAAAGCAAGTTCGAGGGAAAAATCAAGTCAAAGGAGATAAGATGAAGCATTATAGAGATAGAGTGATTTTTGCCACACTCAATTTTGTATCCTTCTCTATTGACTTCATTCCAACCAATCAAAACTCCAAAGCATACTCTTTGGCAGTCACAACTGCACTATTGAATCCAGATAGACCACCATTCATATTCAGACAAGAAAACTTTAAAGTGGAGATGGTCTACCACCCCAAATTTCGTGATAATGTTGAACAGTGGTAGACTTTCAATGAGGACAAGCAAACATCTGCATTTCTGGAACAAGACAACTTTGACAAGTTGTATGTTGAAGGGAGTAAGTCACTACCATGGCAAACAATCACAGGAAAAACTGATCTGAGTTATGATGACCATAGTGGAATAATCCAACCAAAAGGTAACAAAATCCCCAGGGGTTTAGTTTCCTTAGTGGAGACTTTTAATAAGCGTGATTAGTACCTAAATAAGAAAAAAGAATATGGTAATAGTTCTTCTCAGTAGAAATGCAACAGTAAATCTAGGAATGGGGAAGTTGATGTATAATTATCCACCACATAGAGAAGAAAGGATGAGCCACCACTAGATGAAGTTGATAAGGACTTGCCAAGGTATTTGACAAGAAGGCTAGAGAAAGGAAGTTTGAGATCAGAGACTGGGTACTCTGGTGGGACAAAAGACATGAACTGAAGGGCATGCATGAAAAATATGATTCACTTTGGAAAGGGCCCTTCATGATCAAAAGAGCTGTTGGAATGGATACTTTCTTCTTTGCTTACTAGGATGGAATTGAGTTACCACTGCCTTTCAACGAGCAACAATCAAGTCGTTACGAAATTGAGATACATGGTAAAACCTGTTTGTATATAAATAAAACTTTTGTTGTTTTCTTTTCTTTTCTTTTTCTTTTTCTTTTTTTTTTGTGGCTGACCCCAAACCCAATGGACAAGGTATGAAATCGGAGATGCTTTGGGATCTCATCTTTACTCTAGTCTTTTGACAGGGGAAAAGATGTCCACAGATGGAGCCGACTGGTGTCCCCATATTTCACCCTGAAATCAGGACTACCCATTTGAAAAAAATCATTTTTTAAAATAACGGGTCTTTTTGTGTTTTTATTTCCAAAAGATGTTTGTATTATGTTAGGATATTCCCAGTGAATCATATGAGCCAATTTTGACAAATACCCATATGCCCAAACTCATTTTATCCCTCTGCCAAGTTTTGTCTGCGGGAATTTTTTTACTTAATTATTTATTGAATAAATAATGCCCGTTTGAAGTAAATTGTGCTCCGGTTGAATCCTGTTGAAGTTTTACATGCTATTATTCACTCATCTCATTAGGGTTTTCACCAGAATGAATTCAAGGCATTATCTGCAACTTATGGCAATGTTTTCGCTTTTATTTATTTCTTTTGTGTTTTTCTCGCTTTTCTCCATTATTTCTCTGTGAAAATCCCCTAGGTCAATTCCTTCGCGGTATAATCTGTTTAAATTCTGAAGCATTTGGAGATCATCTACCAATGAATCGCTAGAAGGAATCAATCTCAAAATGAAATCTTCGACCAAAAAGATGAAGTCATGCACAAAAAGTCTCTCCCAGGCAAGTCGCATTTTCTAGAATTAATGAGTGTAAGCTGCAATGGGATTTTTAGTAGTGGCAGGTAGGCGGGAATTTCTTACCTTCCTTGCAGGTAATTTTTCCCATGAAGTCAAAGTCACTTAAGTTGCGATGGAAAAATTTGAGGCTACGAGGCGGGGGAATTTCTTACCGCCTTATAGGGTGAAAATTCCCATTATAAAAGAAAAATCACTTAAGTGGAAGAGGGGATTTTTGGAGCTACGGTGAAGGGTGGAAATTTCCATCACGCTCGACTTCTTATTTTTAGCAATTCCTCTTGCCAAAAAGTGCAACTCACCTTGGGTGAATACAATCCATTTAATAAATATTTATTAATGGTTTATTCAACCAATTTTGGTGCCATAAATAAAGAGAAAGTCATTGCAAGTGGAAGAGCTAAGGAGAAGTCAAGGATGCATGCTATAAATAAATAAAATAAATTTATTTAAAAGTAACCAGCAACATGCATAATTGGGCGCCCAATTTGGGTGAATAAACATGATTGTTTATTAATTAAATTGCCAGAAATAGGAAGGGAAATTATTAAAAATAGACTACTGAGGATTATATAAGCATGGACTGTCATAATAAAGAAGCAATTAATTATTTTTGCAAAGGATTATGGCTCGGACAGGTTTTGGTGCCAAAGGAAGGAGGTTTTTGCATTAAAGAGTGTTTTTCATTGCCAGGGAGCTTCAAGGTTTGGCGCCTAGGGTTGGAATGGCTTGATTCTTGCTATGATAATTATCTGCATATTGGTATAAGTGCTCTGGTGAATTAAATAATATTTTTTCTTACTTTGCATGCAAATAAAACCTCAAATTTTAGGGCAGTAGGCTTCATATGCAGAGTTTTGGTGACAGAAATCAAGTATTCATGCTCTGGACTTCATCTTTGTCTGAATTAATTGCTGGTATTCATCACAAGTGCTCATATTAGTGAAAAGAAGTTCAAATCAATGTCAGATATATTGAATATATCTTTCGAATGTGAAGAAGTTTCCAGATTTGTACAAATTGATCCAATTGCAAGGATTACATAATTAAAAGGAAAATAGCTCACAAAAAGATTGTTCCAGCCATGATGAAAGAAAAAAGGATCGGCGTATCATGCATAGCTTCCATATTTGCTAAAATCAACGATCAAACATATGCCCCGAACCTATCGCCTATTTAATTGATAGATCCGATCTCATAATTGCAAAGGCTTCCGCCAAAAAAATCATCCTCTTGTTTCCAACATGCACGGCCGTGTAGAAGTCAATGTATGGAAAATTCCTTTCAGAAGCTTGTGCATGTGCTCCCAATCTTCCAGTTGAATCCTTCATTGAATTTACTTGTGTTTTCCTTCACCCGGAGTGCTTTCCAGAATTTAAAATTGCTCATATGCAATTTTAAATAAAAATGATGAGTTTTATCTGAATTATTTATGGAAAACATTGCCTTTGGTGCATGTCTCAAGAAGAATTGCAAAAGCTTCAAGGATAGAAGGGAAGACAGGTCAAAGGCAATACCCACAAGCAAATCACAATCATGCATAGCTTCCAGATCTAGTTTGGTGAGAATCAAAGGCAAAAGAGTAATCTGCATGTAGAATATGGAAGAAGAATAAGACTAAGAGGGTTGCAACTTTCTTCTTATTTCTTTTCCTCTTTCTTTTATTTTCTCTAAAAAATAATCGAGCAATCAATTAAATTATAAAACTTAAGTGATTGGTTTAAAAGTTGTTACTTGAAGAATTAAATTACTTGGAAATATGTGACAAACATGTAAAATAGAAGGTTCTATTTTTCAGTTATAAACCATGAATGTCATGCAAAGAGGAATTCGAAGGAAGATTGCCGATTGTTTCCCTTTTCATAACTTCGCATGCGGGAATTCAGTTAAAGTTTCCTATTTGTAATTTTCCTTTATACACTATAAATAGAGGAAGAACCTACGGGTTAAAGGATTAGAATTTTTAATCAGCATTCTTGTGTTCCAGAATTTGAGTTGAAACCCTTGATAGCTTTCTACAAGAAAAGGAATAGCGAAGAGATTTTCGTAGAACTTTGTGTCAATAGTGCAATCATCTCGTATTTATTTCTAGATCTATTCATAAAATTTATGTTATTCTAGATCTAGATCTGAAAGTTTTTTTTTGAATCTAAAATAGGGTTTGAAAACCCGCAAGTGAGGATCACGAGGGACAACGTGCACATCAACGGACGTGCGAATGAATGACAGCATGAAGATATCTCAAGAGGATCGAGCATCAACCGAATGTGCATGTAAAGATTCGACAAATAGGTAGAACCTGGTTAAGCCATAAAACTCTCCTCTATCTCATAGATCAAAAGACGTGTACATATAGGAGGTGCTGAGTAACCCCCAGTGCTGCAATCATGACAACTCGAGTAGAGAGGGGGAGTCACATTCCCAGAATAGAAGTGTAACTCCCAATGACGCATATGACACACTGCGACGTCTTTGACGACATTGACGCATAAGGGAATCTCATAATGACCCTAAATGACACAAGGACCTACAATCTCACCTAAGTGAGATGACTCACCTGATGATGTGGAAAATACACACACCAACACCCCCTTCATCGTAACTTAGGATGAGGTGGCAAGTCAAAAACGAGAAATGGGTCCTGGCACAAAGCCTGATGAGGTACCCATGTACAAGAAAAAGTCCCAAGCAGTGAAGGAAAACCCAGTGGGAAAAACATCCACCACAAGAGAAAAAAACACTCTCTAATATAAGAAAGATGCCAAAGATGGGTCCTAGCTCTAGACGAGCCTGAAAAGGTACCCATGTACAAAGAGGTAATCTCTCGGAAAGAAGAAGAAGAGAGAAGAAAAGGGAGACGAGAGGAATGCAGAAGATGCCATGGACAGATCTGAACTCTGCAGCTCTAGGAGGTCTCCCAGAAGAATGTCGATCACAAGATCCTCTGCCTCTGGACTGAAGAAGAGCCACCCACACCTAACTGAGTGCCTGCACTTAGGAAGGACATAAATGACGTGTTGGAAGTCCGCCCACTCCAAAAAGGAAACTGAAGGCAGAAACACGAAGAACTCTGAGTCTAGTGCACAAAAGTGTGACATAGGTCTAGCGAGTGAGTGCTAAGGAATTGAAGCTAATGTCACAAATGCAGAACTGTCAGAGTGAAAAGAGGAACACCCATAGAAAGGATGTCCAAGTGATGTGAAGGGAACAAAACATCCTCCACAATGTGAAAAGGATCCACAGGTTGAGGATGGATCAATGAAGGTCTCCAGAAATGTGGAAGTGACATGATTCCTGGAAGGGGAACTCCCAACAACAGAGATGATGAACTCCTCTGAAACACCTGTAGATGGATGAGGGACCTGTAGTGCATCACAAGTAAACTCTGTGAAAAGACAACTAAGGTCAGGAAGATACTCATCCCAATGAGGGGTCTCAACAAACAGAAGAGTGATGTCAGATAGGTATGAGTCATCTAATGAAGGTAGAGGAGTGGAAGGGGCCTCGCACACTGGAAGTGGAAAGGAGGTGGGTGTGATGACTATATGAGACTGAGTATGAGATTGCTCGATATCTGATGAGATGTGGGATGTGGAAACACTCTCTGGAATAGTGAGAGAAAGAGGAGAAGAGTCCTCTATAGTACTCTCTGCATCAAAAATGGGTGCACAATCCTCGTCATCAGAAGTAGAATCAAGTGAGTCTATGTCAGTGGAACTGTCATCACACGAAGAAATGGAGGAGATGAGTGAATCAGTAGTAGCAACAATGACTGTAGTATGTGAAGGGTCTCCATAGAGGGACTGAAGAATGCTCCAGACATGGTGAGGTGGATTTGAGTCTGCCATGTGAAACCAGAGAGAACGAGAGACATGCATCATCATGTGACCATAGATGTGGTTGCAAGTGTCAAGGAAGTCTTCTAGATGACAATGATCAGCGGGTGCAGGAACTGGCCAAGTAAGAAGGCTGAAAGACCCTCATGGGCGAAGTAACGTTCCATGGAAGCACGTCGAGTGAAGAGTTCTCTCTCCTGATGAGAAGTGGCGGAGGCTATAAAGAAATCCTCAATGCTCACATCTAAAAAGAGCACTCTCCATGATGATAAAATGCAAGATGCAAGGTGCACGAAAGCAAGACGTCGGACTCGGCTGATAATGCGTCTGCGTGTGTAGGCCAAAGAGTACAATCAACCTCCCCAGAATGTGGCACTTTATAAAAGTAGTGTGTTTATAAAATTGGTATTGCCATCACATAAAGTGAGGAAAATCATGCAACTTTTACTAAAGAAGCACTCAAAAATGAGCAGCGAGTCAAAAGTTATAGCATTAAAACGATTCTCGTAACTACTGGAAAAATGCACTAGACACTGCAAACACATTAAAAAAGTGCACGAAATGGGTGTAAAGGGTATCATGTGGGTACTCGTTGGAAATGGCACAAAATTTTAGGTAGAGTTTATTTTGACTGCGAGGGGGGATTAGCCTCTTGCCAACCCCGACCTTGCCCTCCGTCTTCGACACGCGTAGGAAGGTCAAATTACAAGCAAAATACAGCCAAAAACCCAAAAAAATTTAAAAATTACAATGCCATGAATGTTTTTTTTTTTTAATAATCACCCTAAAACATCAAAAAAGAAGGTGATGAGAGGGGGACCCACGTTGGAAGGTGTCAAACCATGCAATACAACGTGTTGTTGTGTTTTGTTGACAGGATTTGGTGCGTAGGGATGGCGAAAACTAGTGAGACCACGTGGAGAAGCACCCGAGGAAAGGCCAGAACAGAGTGGTGAGCTGTTAATGAGATGGAAGGTACTTGTAGGGCAGGTCCACGTGCTAAGGAAGATAAAAAACGCAGTCTCACAACATGATGGCTCCAAAAATGTCCAAGACCACGTGCAAGTTTTAAATGTCCAAAAAGAAACACGAAGGTGTAACCACTCGTGTGTGAGACCTGCAGGTTGAGCTACGTGCTGAAGATGCATAGAGGTGTAAAACATAGCTAGATAATTCTGCTTGACTATATCATCCAGTGCTGCATTAGGATTCAAAATTTTCCCAAATGTATTGCAGCAAAAAAACATTTTTTTGCAAACCTCCATAAGGCAATGACTGGAGCAAAAGTGCGAGCCGCAACGTGTGACGTCTTTGGAGTGGTGGGTGTAATCTTGTTAAGGCCGAGTTGGGGGCTGTTGTTTGGTGTGCATGGTTGCAGTCGTGGAGCCGAAGCTACGTCTTTGAGGAGCCATTGGGTCAAAATGGCCGAGGTGGATGGAAGAAACGTCTAAGGCCGGAAGAAACGTCCCAAGGTCAGTAGAGGCCCTTCACAAATCAAAGAAACAAAGGCGAGAGATCCAAACATGAGCGAGCGAGATCCAAAATTCAAGAGTAGATAACAAAGGTGCATGTAGAGCTTGCAAAAACGTGGGTCCAAGACAATACAGCGAGCCTAACCGAGAAGCTCATGAGAGTTATGGAAGAGGTTCCTGAGTGAGCCAAATCGACAAACTGGGTCGAGCTAGGCAAGAAAAACAACTTCCATAAAATCTTAACAAACTCAGAACCAGCACTAAACCTGAACAAGATTTGCAACTGAAACAACAACTTGAAGACCTCAAAATGTGCATGCAACATGGAGAGTTGAGCGGTCGAAGACACTAAGCCCGAAAACCAGAAACCACAAACAAGCGAGGTATGAAGCCTGAATCAATGCAAGTAGAGCACGACGGAATAACCATTACAACACATGCGGCGAGAATTGAATATCACACTGGAAGCCGGAAAACACGTAGAGAAACGCCGATGAGTGCATGGATCCACAAGATCTACTCTGATACCATGAAAGAGGGTTTGAAAACCCGCAAGCAAGGATCATGAGGGATGACGTGCACATCAATGGATGTGCGAACGATAGCGTGAAGAGATCTCGGGAGGAGCGAGAATCAACGAATGTGCATGCGAAGATTCGACAAATAGGTAGAACTGGTTAAGCCATAAAACTCTCTCTATCTCATAGATCAAAAGACGTGTACATATAAGAGGTCTTTGAGTAACCCCCTAGTGTTTGTAATCATGACAACTCGAGTAGAGAGGGGGAGTTACATTCCTAGAATAGAAGTGTAACTCCTAATGACACATATGACGTCTTGATGTCTTTGACGCACAAATGTCTTTGATGCACCGATGCGTAAGGAATCTCATAATGACCCCTAAATGACACATGGACCTACGATCTCACCTAAGTGAGATTATTCACTTGATGATGTGGAAAATACACACACCAACATAATTTTTTGTTTAATGATCTATTTGTTTTAATCTATGTGCATGTGATCAACTCAAGAAACTATTGATTGGGTTGCACATACTCTCTCCTTTCCCCTGTTTCCTATTATTTTCCTCTTCTGCATGTTTTTCCTTTCTTTTATAGCTACTTACTTGCTGCAGAACTGTCTAGCTATGGTTTATGAGCTACATAGTTAAAAGAATACCAAAAAATAGATATTAGGAAATTTAATTGACAAAATATTACACGAGCCTCACCGGTAAATGAGGGAGATTTATCTCATGACTACCTAGGTTTTCAAATCTGAAAAATCTAGCCAACAATATTTCCTCATTAAGGATTACACTAACCACATCATGAAATTTAAAACCTATAGAAGTAGTTGTTGTATTACTAACATCCATTACCAAGTTATTCCAACTATCTGGAAAAGAGCATAAGAATAAAAGTAATTTCATTTCATCATCAAATTGATTTTCTACCGATTTTAATTGATTTACAATTTACCAGAAATCATTCAAATGATTAAATACAGATCCACTTTATTGCATCTTAGAATTAAACATTTTTTCATCAAATATACCTTATTCGAAGCACTAGGAGTTTCATACAAATTTGCTAAATATTTCATCAACTCTACCGTGGTTTTTGCATCTGTGAAATTTGAAGCCACCGATGCTGTCAGGCTCAATCTTATAGATCCTAGAGCCTTTCTGTCAAGAACCTTCCATTCTTCATCATTCATCGTGCTCGATTTTCCATGCTCATCCAACGGTAAGTATAGATCTTTATGATACAAATAATCCTCCACCTGCATCTTCCATAGTTGATAATTACGACCGTCAAATTTCTCTACTCAATATTTACTATCTTTTTCATTGCTCTTCTCCCACTCAATCAGAAAACCCTCTATGAGTAAATCCTGTCAACACACAAAACCTCCAAACAAAGCTCTGATACCAATTGTTGGGGTTAAACCATATAACAGTGTTGCACGATCTATAATCAAATAAAGCATATAAGCAATGAATGCGAAAATAAACAGAAGATAAAATAAACAAGAAAAATATAACACCAGATTTAACATGGTTCATTCATTGTGGGATACGTCCACCAAGAAATGGACAATATTATTATTCAGTGCTTTACGGAGGAAATACAACGCATATCTATTGTCTTCCAACATCTCACAAATTTTCAATGCTTTTACCTCACTCAAATTACTCTTTCTTGCTCACCAAGAAAACTTACATGCAAAACAATTGCTATTTTCTTCTCTCATACCCTCATACAATGCATACATGCATATATAACTATTATGGGAAACTAACTATGCTTTTAAAATCAATAAATCATCTTTAAAACAAGTGATTTATTCTAATTCTCATAAAAAAACAAAGCACCGTCACACAGGTAACCGTCGCTGGTTCTACCACCGTCATCAATCATCTGCTAACCGTCACGATCCTTTGCCTAACCTATGCCGATTGATGACTAACCGTCACCGGTCACTTCCTGACCGATGCCAGTTACTTCTGACCGACGTCATTACTTCTGATGTCATTGGTCACTGTCAAAACCAGTAACATGTAAGAGCAATTTTCTTGTGAAGAAATTAAGCTCCATACTCAACAAACCTCAACCACCATATTTTATTAGATCTTGTCTTCTTCCTTCTTCGCACACCAAAGAGACATGGGGAGGCACATCTCGATAGCTTTATAGGTAGCCATTGTTGGTTGTTGGTGGTTGGAATTTTGAATATGATTTTCATTCCTCTTCCTCCTCCTCTTCTCTCCTTTTTCTTCTATAAATGTAAGAGGTATGCTCATAAAAATGGATCCCTCTTTGTTGTAACGACACCATGTCAAAATGGTGGCTGACTTCCCATGGGTTTCAGACCTTGGACTTGGTCTTTGTAATGTATTCTCACCTCTTGTCATGAATGTAATTGAATGTGCATATTATAAGCAATAAAATTGCATTTTGTTGAAGTTATGTCTTCCCTTTTTCCATTTATATAGTATCTTGCCTCTATATTCACGTTTTCTAGCATGGTGTGTGTGTTTCCCACTTACGGTCCTCATGTTCATGCATTGCCATGCGCTAGAGAGTTGAGTCGTGTGTACGATATGTGGCGCGCATGTCCACCCTTTTCTCCACATGTTTTACCCTTTTCATTCACCCTCGTTGAGAGAGATCAACCCTCTATCTAGCGTTATCACCTTCCCTAGCTTATAATTTCCCTTTCTGCATCTCCTTCTCACCTTAGTCCCTTGGAATCATAGAGTAGTGTAGATAGCTTCATTTCCAGAATTAAGAGTAGTGTTAGTGTTAGAAGTAGGTAGAGGAATCGGCCTTCTCTGGAGATCCATCTCAAGTGAGCAAGGTCCCACAACTTGGAGACAGTTCCATTGTTGTCTTAGAATTCCCGATCCATCATGATCACAACGCGGGCACACTTTCAAGCTCCAACACCTACCATTAATGTTATTGGTGCAAAGAAAGTTTGATACTTATACCCACATCATCGATCCTTAAACACGGTTTGGGTTGTGTCATGTATGGCCACAACACTCCCAACATTCAACCTTGTTTTGAGTTCCCCTACTCCGAGAAGCCAAGAAAAAAATTGAAAATATAAAACATTGCAAACATAAACCAAAATAATACACAAATTGGTGAAAAGAAAAATTGTACAAATAACTCAAAAACCCTAAGTTTATTGAGTCAAGCACACTATGTTGCTAATCCAAGAGGGATAACTCATCCCACCAAGTTAGGGCATTTTTCAAACTCATCTCTCTAAAGCGGTGGGCAAATTTTTTTAAGTTTGGTAATATTTTTAGTGCCCCTACCAATTCTAGTGGTAGAGACCCTTAAATTACTCTAGTACATGTAACTAAAACCCCTTCCAAATTTAGTTGAGAAAACATTATTAGGGGCCCAAAAAATTATCTTATTTTCTCTAGAAATTGATCTTAGAAACTTTTACAAAGGGGGTGTCCAAAGGGTCATTTTCAACTATTTTTGTGATTTTTCACATTTCAAGCCATTTTTGTCTTTGGAGCACACCATGGCCCCGAAACAAAACATATTTTCCTATCATTTCATTTTTTCCACACAAACAATTATAATCAATTTTTTAGTGTATTATTCTAGATTTTATTGTGCTAATGTGTCATTTATTTGGGAAAGTCTAACAACCAACTTGAAAACAATGCTCCCAAGTTATTTTTGTTGACTTGTAGTTGTTTTGTGGAAAAAAATTGTTTCATGGAATACCAAAATTAAAACTCAAATCAATTTTGAATAAATGTAATCATTTATAAATGGTTCCACAACTAGATAACCAAATGATGCAACACAACATTTTCATTTTGATAGGGTGAATCGAAGGCCAAATTGATTATCTTGTTCATAATTTCTAATGATGTGTAACCCCACATTTGAGATGCCAAAACCACCAGAGAAATGTGAGACAAATTAAGCACAATGTACAAGGAAAAGAACAAGAACACGAAACTAAATTTATAGATTCATTTGCATACACTAAAATTTAAGTTGATTGAGAAAGTTGAGGCTTTCTTGCATAGAGTTACAACATTGAGGGATTCAATTCTATCCATGGGAGATGAGATATCAAATACTACTCTTGTGCCCATTGTTTTGAGATCACTTCCTCCCTCATACAATTTTTTGTGATCACAATCAACCTGTCGAGATCGGACCATCGAGTTTGAGATGATGAACTTGTTGTAGCAAGAAGAGTTACTCTATAAAAAATATGAAGAATAATATAAATCACTATCTTCTCATCATAAAGGGAAGAAAAAATCACACTCTTCCCAAATGTCCAAAAATATCATCAGCAAGGGACAAAAAAGTGTTTTATTTGTAAAGAGGACATGATTTAAAATATTTATGGTACAACTCATACAATAAAGGTTCATCAAGCAATTACGAACCTAACAATCAACAATAAAAATAGGTACAATCAAACTACAAACAAGGGCAGAAAAAGGGTAACTAATGAAAGAAACCCCATGAACAAGGTAATGTAGATGAACAAGAAGACCATTCAGAGGATGAGGAGTTCTTATGAATTTCCCATTTTAGTGAAGAAACCACGTCATCTAGTGATATCTAGTACGTTGATTCGGGAGTCACTCGACACATGACTAGACATAGAGACTAGTTCTCCATAATACAATACACACCCTTTAAAAACTCGTGTTTCATGAAGTGATGAATCTTCCTCCATAGTCCAAGTCACTGGGAACATTTCTCTACCTCTTGGTTCACAAAATTGTAGGTTATTAGATGTTTTATATGTCCCTGGTTTAACGAAGAACTTACTATTAGCTAGTCGAATTCTAGATCATAATCTAAAGATTTAATTTGATATCCATCCCGATAAGAAAGTATGTTTGATTCAAGATAAATATAGAATCTTGAAAATTATTGTAAGAGCTTCAAATGTGGGACTTATGTTTCAGCTTTATTTTATCCACAAAGATGATTAGGAACTAGTGCCTAAGAATACTTATTTCTCATAGTTATGGCATCAAAGACTTGATCACATCATTTTGGATATCTCGACACACTTTGTTAGTATAATATGGTGAGAGGTTTTCCATCTCTCAAGAAGGATACAAACAACTATCCTAAGCGCCTCACAAGAAAAAAAAACACAGATCCTCATTCTAGAAGAGTACATATCGAGCTTGAGTAATCTTGATTTGGTACACACTAATATTTTCGGTCCAATGCAACCTAATCATTTTAGATTTTGGTATTTTATTCTCTTTTTATGATTATTCGAGAAAAATGTGGATTTTTTTCTTCATACTAAAAGTGAAGCTTGCAAGAACTTCAAAAAGTTAAAAGTGTCTATTGAGAATGATTCCGGTCACAAAATCATATCTCTCTACTCAAATCAAGGGGAGAATTTACCAATAATGAGTTCAAAGTATATGTGGAAGTTCATGGGATTCCTCGACAGATGCCCCCACATATACCACAAAAGAATGGTGTTGTTGAGAGAAGGAACCATACTATCATGGAGATGGTGCACTGCATAATAGATGATTCATGATTGGCAAAGACATTATAGGCCAAAGCAAAGAATATTGCAGTGTATTTGTTGAACAAAGTGCTCATAGTTTCTCTTAATGGAGAAATTCCACATGAGGCATGGTCAAATCGAAAGCCATTTATAGAAATCTAAGTATGACTACACTTTCTAAGACTAATATTGCACTTCTTATCCTCTTTTCTATCATTTGGTTATAATTACTTGTCTTTCTCGCTAATTAGCTAACATTCCCCTCCATCTCGGTCAATTAACGACACTTTGTTAATTAACTAGTCTCATACCTCATTTTGGATACAAATTAACATTACTTTGTTAGTTATAATACTATTCTTTTAATTAATTAATTAACCTTTCAATCTTGAATCTACCCTCTCATTGGGTAAATCCCCCTTTCTAATCCTTGATTCCACTAATTTCCCTCCAATTGGCTTTTACAAGCCTAACTTGGTCTATTAATCAATTCTAATTGATTAATTCAAATCACACCCAACTCCCATGAGTTGCAAATTCTAATTAATCTTCCCTAATCATACTTAACCATTCCTAAGCATACTTATCACTTTCTAATCCTAAAAGTTATTTTTATCCCACATTCATGAGAATGAAAGTTTCTCCAATCTGGAAAACTATATAAAGAACCTTACCCATTTACACATTTTACACCATGTCCTTGTAAGACATCTGCATATGATAAGAGCATTTCACACTTGGAAGGCTTATTAATCAAACAACCTTTTCCCTTTTCTACTTAGCTAAGAGTAGTAAGAGAAGAACCAAAAATGAAAATTAAGCCATATTGGTGAGATCTTTTCTTCTTCCTTGGAGAAATCCTTTGATCGTGCATAGTTGCATTCGACTCACTAAAATAATTATATACAATCTAAAGGTCATCTAAATAATCAAAGGATGGTTTGTATTTGATGTTTTAATTTTTTATGCATTATTTTAAGCTTTCCTTTCATGGCTTTATCTTGATGTAATTGTTAAACTAGCTAGGTTATTGAATCTACTTGGTGTTAGGTTCTAGTAATTAACTTAGCTTTATTTATCTTGCTTACATTTAGCACACCCAATGGGAAGAATCCTCTATATAATGCAAATTTATTTTTGTTAAGTTTATTTTTTTACATGCTAACCCTCTTTTTAACATATTTTGAAATAACTTATGTTTCTTAACGTGTTTTTTTGAGTTTGCATGTGTTTGGTCTACCTTGCAGTGTGAATGAGGTAAAGTGCTATAAAATTTGAATATTATCATAAAAATCCTAGATTTTTGAATTTTTTTAGACATTTTGGACATGTTATGAAGAAGAATAGACTCACCGAACTATCATTACACTACATGCACTAGTGTTATACTACACGTACTACCATTTGATTTTTATGCACTTACATTCAACTCTATGCACTAACGTCTCCTGGGTGCACTAGCGTTCTCTTTATTTTCTTGATCTCTTTTTGTACATACAAACATGCACGCGTCGGTGTTAATCTATACGCACTAATGTTCATTTACACGTGTTAGTGTAAATTCAAGCGTGTTTCAATAACCCTTGATTGTGCTTGCATTTTTCAACCATGTGTGCTAGCATTCCATTACCTATGTTTTCGTCACTCTACATGCGCTAGCTTTTATCTTGTTATGCTAGCATTACACTGCGTGTGTTAGCATTCTAAGTTCAATTTTGACATTTAAAAAAAAAAAATCCATAATCTAATTTACAATTCCTTGTTGTTTATGCATGTTTTTTTCTTATAATCTACAGTTACCATATAAAAATCAATTTTAGACAGTTAAATGCTTTGATTATGTTTTTTCTATTTACTTAGTTTGATCAAAAGTCACAAATTCTCTTCTATTACGCTTTCGAGTGATCTTCAGAATAAAAAATGACCGCGATCCTCTTTGAAAACATTATGGTTTTCATGGAAAAACTACTAATCATTTCAGTTGTTATTTAAAAATTAGTTTTCAAAAACACTTAAAATGATTTTGATTATGTTCTTTCTATTTACTTAGTTGGATCAAAAGTCACGTATGTTCTTCTCTTGCACTTTTAAGAGATCTTGAGAATAAAAAATGACTGCGATCCTCTTTCAAAACATTATGGTTTACATGGGAAAACTACTAATCATTTGAGTATACGACTATTTGTTTATCAAAGTTAAAATCAAGACAATTACTAATACATTGTGTGCAGGTTTCCAAAGGTGTTCAAAACACACATTCACTTAGTAAAGATAAGAGTGAATCATTAACACTATATTTGTATGTTAGGATAAAGGTCAAACCTATCTGCTTTAAATTGTGGGAGTGCTTTTTCTTAAGCCATAAAACTCATTATGAGGATTACCACAAGAACCCCAAAGTAGTCAGCACATTGAGGTAATTTCTTTGACAAATGGGAAGTTCCCATCACCTACTTGACTAGAAAAACCTGTGAGGAGTGCTAAAATTTGTTTGTATGAGGCCTCTTTCATTAATTTGATTGTGGGGTAATGGTCCTTTGTTTAGAATTTATTATAAAAAAGTGTACCTCTCTTAGATAAGATATTGGCGAGTGTTGAGAACAAAAGCCTAGGGAGACAATTGGCATTAGGGAAACTTTACCATATCCTATTTTGAATTTCAAAGAGACATTACAAAGCAAGACTTCCTCGAGTTAAAACCTTGTTTATCAAACAAGGTAAAATTCCATCAAATTTTTTCATCGCATATTTCATCATGAATCGTACATAGCAAAAAAATTCCCGAGTTAAAACCTTGTTAGTCAAACAACGTGAAACTTCGTCGAAGTTACACCGCATACTTTTCATCCCCAATCATAAATTCCCTTGTTATTTTTTGGCATTATTGGTCAAAAGAGAGCAATTTGAATTGCTGCTCAAATTGTATCAACCCTTTTGCCACTTAAACCTTATTTTTCTTACAAACTTTATTGAAGTGTTGAAATTTTGTTATTACGCTTATCTGAATTATATCAAACCTTTTTACCACTTATACCTTGTTTTTCTTAAAGACTTTATTTAAGTGCTGAAATTGCATTTTACACTTCCCACATTAAATAGATATCTCTTGATACTCCTTGTTATATATCCCAAACACTTAGATATTTCTCACTTTATATTCGTTATGTTGTCCATTTTTCCTTATATCCCTTGTGAATTTTATACACATCCAAACATATTTTCAAAACATATTTTGTGTCATGGAACCCATCACTCATGTAGTTTATAGGAAGCATCCTTCTAATACCTTAGAAATCATATGGTTCCCTCTTTTGATGAGGAACAAGATTGGGTCAACTATAGTGCTACTAAGTAGGAAATACCTCAAAATATATTTGCAAGAGACTCCGCTCATGTACATAACTTATTTTATCAAAACAATGACCAAGCCTCATATTGTTGAGTTAGGGGCTAAATTACCCTGTGATTTTGATCCTATCTTCCTTTCTCGCATGATTGGGATGAAGATTAGAGATCCTCCCTCACCTCTTAGGATTGATGTGGACATATTAAATCCAAAACATAGGCATTCATGAGATAAATCTCCCTCATTTACCGAGAGAGGCTCCCGTGTAAGATTTGTCAATTAAATATGCTAGTATCTATTTGTGGGTATTACTTTAACCATGTAGCTCATGAACCATAGCTATATAGTTTTGCAGCAAGTAAGCAACTGTAAAAGAAAGGAAATATCTGAAGAAGGGGAAAATAATAGAAACACAGGAATGAAAGGGGGAAGATGTGCAACCCAATCAATAGATTACAGAGTTGATCGCATGCACATAGGTAAAACAGATAGATATTAACATACAAAATTATAAGCAAAGGAAACTTTCAGATCTAGATCTAGAATAACACAAAGTTTATGAATAGATCTAAGACAGAAAGTTAGAAACAAATTGCACCGTTGACACAAAGTTCTTGAAATATGCTCCTTTCTATTCCTCTACTTTCAAATAGCTATCAGGGGTTTCAGCACAAAGTCTAGAACACAAGAATGCCGCTTACAAATTCTGATCTTTTACACGTAGGTTCTTCCTCTACTTATAGCATGTAGAGGGGAAATTACAAATAGGAAGCTTTTAGTGAACTGGCACATTTGGAAGTTGTAAAGGAAACAACTAGAAATCTCCCTCCTGGAATTCCTCTTTGCATGACATGCATGATTTGCAACTGAAGATAGAACCTTCTATTTTGCATGTCTGCCACCTATTTCCAAGTAGTTGACTTCTTCAAGTAATGGCTTTTAAAACAATCACTTAAGTTTTATAATTTAATTGATCACTCAATTACTTTGTTGAAGAAAATAAGAGAAAGAAGAAGAATGAGGAAAGCTGCAATCTTTTTCTTTTTCATATTCTGCATGCAGTTTCTTTTTCCTTTTATTCTCACCAAACTAGATCTGGAAGCAACTAACTGTGATTTTTCTTACGGGTGTTGCCATTGACATGCCTTCCCTCTTATCCTTGAAGCTTTTGTAGTTCTTCTCTAGTACATGCATCAGTGCAATTTTTACCGTAAATAAATCATCATTTTTATTTTTAATTGCATTTGAGCAATTAAAATTCTCGAAAGCACTCCGGGTGAATGCAAATTCAATGAAGGCTTCAATTGGAAGATTGGGAGCACATGCACAAGATCCTGGAAGAAATTCTCCATGCACTGAATTCTACACGGACTGCATTAGAAACAAGAGGATGAATTTTCTTTGTTAGCCTTTGTAATTGGATCGATTTGTGTAGATATGATAATTAAATGCTGTGATAGGTGCATGGGTCAGTGTTCATGCGTATCATTGACTTCAGCAAATTTGGAAGCTATGCAACAATCTTTGTCTGAGTAACTCTTTTTCTTTTTATTCATCGGAATTCTTTACAATTGGTGTAGATTTGGGAATTTCTTCATATTCAGAAGATATATTCAATGTATCTGACATTTATTTGAGCACTGTGATGAATACCCGTAATTTATTCAGACAAAGATGGAGTCCATGGCATGATTACTTGATTTTTATCACCAAAAATTGCATATAAAGCTTGCTGACCTAAAATTTGAGGTTTTATTTACATGCAAAACAAGTAAAAATATTATTTAATTCACCAAAGCACTTATACCAACATGCGAGATAATTGTCACAAAGAAAAAGCAAGCCATTCCAACCCTAGGTGCCAAACTTTGAAGCTTTCTGGCAATGAAAAAACACTTTTTGATGCAAAAATCCTCCTTCCTTGGGCATCAAAATTGTCTGGGCTGCAATCCTCTGCGAAAAAAATTAATTATAGCTTAATTATGGAAGCCCATGCTTATATAACTCTCAAAGATTCTATTTTAAATAATTGCCCCTCCTATTCTGACAATTAATTAATAATCAATGATGTTTATTCACCCAAATTGGGCGCCTTATTTTTGCATGTTACTGGTTGTCATTAAATAAATTTAATTTATTTATTTTTAGCATGCTACCTTCAGTTCTCTTTGTCTTGTCTTCATGCATTGACTTTCCTTCTATTTATGGCACCAAAATTGGGTGAATAAATATTATTAAATGCATTGTTATTCACCCAAGGTGGGTTGCACTTTTTGGCAAGGGTGAATTCTAAAAATAAGAAGTCAACTTCTGATGGGAATTTTCACCCTTCACTGCAGCTCTAAAAATCCCTTCTTCCACTTAAGTGATTTGACTTTCATAATGGGAATTTTTACCTGCCGGGCGGTAGAAACTCCAGCCTGGGTGCTTTAAGTGATTTTTCTTTTATAATGGGAATTTTTACCCTACAAGGCAAGTAAGAAATCCCCATCGGCTTGCCACCTCTAATATTCCCATTGCAACTTAAGTGACTTTGACTTCATGGGAAAAATTACCCTGCTAGGCAAGTAAGAAATTCGCGTCTGCCTGTCACTGCCAAAATTCCCACTAGCAGCTTAAAGTCTTCCTTAAAAAAATGTGCCTTGCATGAAAGATAGCTCTTTTCAAAAAGTGCAACTTGCATTGTGACTTCTGCCTTTAAAATTGCACGAGAGTTCATCACTTAGGGCAGCGTGGAAATTGGACGTGGAAGGCAGCCTTGAAAATTGCCATTTTTGGAAAGGGTCCGAGGAAGATGTAGCAACAAAAACTTACATGTGCCGTAACTTTCATTATGTGGCTCCGTTTTAGGTGTCATTTTCTCTAAAAGTGCATATCTTCTCGAGCTCTACGCATTGATGGCAATATTTTTCTTATTTTCATAAAATCCATTTATTCCAAAAAATGTGACTTACCTAGGAGAGGCTTTTTGTGCATGACTTCATCTTTTTTGACCAGAAGCTTGCTTTCTAAGGCTGATTCCTTCTAGTACGGCGGCCGTAGATGATCTCCAGATACTCCAGGAAAGAAAATAGACTATACTAGCAAAGGAATTGACCTAGGGGAATTTCACGAGAAACTGAGGAGAAAATCAAAGAAAAACACAAAAGAAATAAATAAAAGTGAAAATGTTGCGAGAAGTTGCGATAATGCCCCGAAATTCATTCTGGTGAAAACCCTAATGAGATGAGTGAATAATGGCATGCAAAATCGCAACAGGACTCAATCGAAGCACAATTTACTTCAAACGGGGCACTATTTATTTAATAAATAATTAAATAAAAAAATTCTCGCAGATAAAACTTGATGGAGGAATAAAACGAGTTTGGGCATCTAGGTATTTGTCGAAATTGGCTCATATGATACACTAGGAATGTCCTAACATAATACGAGACATCGTCTGCAATAAAATACAAAAAGACCCATTATTTTAAATAGAACGATTTTTTTCAAATGGGTAGTCCCAGATTTCAGGGTGAAATATGGGGACACCAAGGAAGCATCCTTCTAGTACCTTAGAAATCATATGGTTCCCTCTTTTGATGAGGAACAAGATTGGTTCAACCATAGTGCTACTAAGTAGGAAATACCTCAAAATATATCTTGAAGAGACTCCGCTCATGTAGATAACTTATTTTATCAAGACAATGACCAAGCCTCATATTGTCGGTTAGGGGCTAAATTACCTGTGATTTTGATCCTACCTTCCTTTCTCGCATGATTGGGATGAAGAGTAGAGATCCTCCCTCACCTCTTAGGATTGATGAGGACGTCTTAAATCACGAATGTGCCTCCATGTATGACCATCCTAAAGGTCACGATGATGACACAAAGGCATCTCACATTGGGAGTAATCATCATATACCCTTTTTGAGGACAAATCACGAATCTATAACATGAAATCCCCAACGTGATGAAATAGAACATGAATGTCACAATGAGAACATCACCATGTAACAACTAGAATTCCTAAGTTGAAAAATGTCAAAATTAACTTCCCATGTCCATTGAGACATGAGTAAATATCCTTGAAATGAAAAACCTATAGTGACTTACGTTGAAAGTTATACTTAAAATTGTAGTGGTGAAGCATCCAAATCTAATTGCACACATATAATCACCACATCGTCATGTGGCTAACTTTTCACCAATATTGGAAGTCTATGGATGACACCCTCATTGATTTACAATAAAGTAGTCAAGGAAACAATAAGAAATATCATTTTGAAGAATTGTTTCCTTACCTTTTAATCAAAAATGTTGCATATTCCTTTCCCACCAAGATTTGACTTCCCAAAATTCGACAAATATAGGGGCAAAGGTGATCCTCATGACCACATCAAGGAATTATTCATGGCTTGTTAAGAAGTAGCATATAATGATAATTATCTTATTTGTTTGTTTCTAGGAGTCTTGGAGGCCAAGCACTCGAATGGTTTCTCCATCTCCCTAAAGGGTCCATTTCTACCTTCGTAGACTTAGTTGAAAAGTTTTTTCACCACTTTTCATTCAATATGGAAATTGATATAACAATGTTGGACCTATGTAGTGCTAAATGAAAAAATGGTGAAAAAATCATTGCTTCACTTCAAAGATGGTGTGTGTTAGCTAGTTGTTTCCTTTGTTCCATTCTTGAAAATTAACTTATCGGTATTTTTGTACCTAATTTACACATGTGAGATATCCTTTTACTTTGTAAATGCATTGTGTCGACACGTTAAAATAGTTCCTAGAAAAATGTATCCAAACTAAAAAGGATTTACTTTCCAAATGGGTTAAACCCCTCCAAAGAGATAACCATGAATCAAAACCTAATGATAAAACTAAATTCTTTAACAAAAATAGAATGTCATAGGTGATGGAATCACTGATTCCAAACATGTACAAATGGTTCAAAGCACCCCACACTTAAAACTCACACATGCATCGTTTAAATCTACAGTAAAACGTAGAGAGTACACTCCACTCACAGATTCATTATCATCTATCTTAAAGAAACTGGATTCAACCAACATGGTCACATTCCCCACTACTAAACTTGTCTCCAACGATGCACCTAAGTCAACATGGTACAAAGACTATGAATATTGTGCATGCCATTACATTAAAGTTCATGCTACAGATAGATTTATGAATCTTAAAAACTTCATTCAGGATCTCCTAGATCGAGGAGATATTGAAATTAATGCACAAGAACCCTCCAAAACATTTAACAATTAGTTGGGAATTTACAAGGAACCATTTCCTAAGCATAAACATGTGGAAAATAATTCAAATCAAGGAAAGAGTACCAACCATGTTGTTGGCCAAACCTCCAATCCCTTTGACTCTCTTATTGGCTACGTCCATCCCATCATCACCCACATCCATACCATTAAAATCAAATCTCATGAGTGTGTCATTACAACACAATGCACTCATCTTATTGTCCCAGGACCCCCTCTATCTACTCCTTTGGATAGTCATTATGATCTCCTTAAACAGCTTGAGAAGACAACCTCCAAGATCTTTATCTTGGATCCTCTTAAGATATCTACTGCTCATAATGAAATCCTCTATAAATCACTTCTCAAGTCAAGAGTTCCTTCCAACATTGATGCTTCACACTTCCAAGCCTTGGTTGTGCAAATCAATCCATATAAATGATTTTTTTGAGCCAAAATGAGATTCCATCGGAGAATCGAATACACAACTTTCCCTTATATAAAGAAGTGATCAATACTCACAAAATATCAAAAGGGTGGTTTTGGACAACGGATCTGGTCATAACATCTCATGCGTTAAAACTTGTAAAAAAATTGGGCATAATTCTAAGGACATAGATCCTGATTTGATAACTATAAAAGCATATGATAATGCAAAGTGACAGTCATTTGGAGCCATTAATTTTCTTATGGAATTTTGGCTGTCATGAAAGGACACAATATTTCATGTCCTTGAATTGGACCTTCCTATAACATTATCCTTGTCCTCCCATGGATCCATGCCATACAGGTCGTTCCATCCATTTTTCATTATTGCATCAAGATCCATTACCAAGGATAATATCTTACCATTCTTGGTGACCCATGACCATTTTACCACTATAGAGCATTAGTGGTTATTTTCGGGTAACCTATGAATGTCCTTCCACCGAGCTGGTCATTTAATTGAAATTAGAAGCCCTTACTTCTCATATAGATCCATATACACTTAATCCACATAAAGATGGTGCTTCCACATCCATATCTCCATTTGCCAAATGGGAAATGAAAATACTTCATCCTAGTTGTGGAGAATATGACATTCAACAGGCCTTTCTTTTGTCAATTCTTTGGTTGTCTCCTAAAACATGTGGTAGGCCTAACTTCTAACCACAAAGAGCTTAAGTGCCTAAAACTATCGGCAGATTTACTAATAGTGGTCTCTTAGTTGATGAAACTTTAATAAGTACTTACACATACCAATCTCCTAATGAAAATATGGCTTCCTGCTATCAATCCCTAGAATATTTCATTCCTAACAAGATTATATATGTCATGGGATACCAATGATATAGATATGACATTAATGAACCAAGCCTATAGAAACCTCTTCAAACACATGAGAAATGGAAATATATGGCATCAATATTCAAACCTATGGATACCCTCCTACTGAGAATTTGACGTCACCTCCTCTTAACGTGAGGATAGTTCTTCTGGTTATGATAGTGGAACAAAGTCTCTTTTTAGTCTTTAAGAAGACATTTCTTCCATGAATCTATTTACCAATACATATATTTTAACACTATCCCCATTTATCCCTAAAATAAACCTTATACATCCATCCCTCATTAATTGGGACCAATAATGACACATACTAATTGATCTTTTTCAGAATGAGGAAGCTATTGGAGAATTCATGGGGATACGTGATGATATTCCTATGGGAGATCATAAGAAAGGATTCTCTATTGACCTTGATACCTATGCCTACTTTAGAGAGGAGGCTGATTTTTTTGGTAAACATAGATAAAAGAACATCCAAATACCTTTAGGAAAGAAAAAATATAAGAAATCTAGATCCTATAGTGAAAACCTCTTTGAAGCACTTGTGGATAAGCAATATGAAAAATCCAAAATAGATAATCTTGATGACCTTAACGTTGGTGATAATCTCTCGGAGACAACGATAGAGGAAGAGCTCAATTTCCCTCCCAATCCTACATATATGGAAGATGGTTATAAGCCATTAGTGGAGGATGTTGTTGATGTCAACATTGGTACAAAGGAAGATCCTAAAATCATTAAAAACGGGCTTATCTTTAAGAACATGAACATAAGACCTTTACTATACTTATTATAGAATTTGTGGACATATTTTCTTGGTCATATGCAAACATGCCAGATTGTATCATTCTTTCGTAATGCAAAATATAGTTATGCATGAATCTGCAAAGCTTATCAAACAAAACTTCAGAAAGATGCATCCACACATTGTTGTTTTGTTCAAAGAAGAGGTAGAGAAACTTTTAGATGTTGGTTTTAGAAGACCAATCATCTATTCAAGGTGGATATGTAACATAGTCTTTTTTCACAAGAAGCTAGTAGGAATTAGGATTTGCACAAATTTTAGGGAAATTAACAAAGCATGTCCTAAGGATGACTTTCCTCTCCCAAACATCAACATGATTTTAAATTCTACTACTGGTCATGTAATGATATCCCTCGTGAATGGATTATCAAGATATAATCAAATAAATATTGTGGAAGAGATCCACCAACATAAAATTACTTTCAATACCCCTTGGGGTACATTTTGTTATCAAGTCATGCCTTTTGGCCTCAAGAAGTCTAGAGATTTGGAAATCAAGGAAAATACAATGCAATAACACAAATAATAATCACTATGTATTATATCAACTAAAGGCATTTGGCTATTATATAGCCATTACAATAGAAAATAACTTCCTATTAAATAGGAAGAAATAATAACTAACCCATTAATAGATTTATGGGTATAACAAAACTCTACAAATATATTGTTGTTAAAACAATATATTATAATAATATAACCGTATAACCGTAACCATACAGTAAAATCACCACACCGTAATTAAGATTTACTCTACAATAAATATGTGGTAACATATACTTATTTAATGGATCATTATGAAGTCCTAACATTCCCCTCCTTAGTGCGAACATGGGGAAAACACCATCTTCAACCAAGCAACATGTCACTCTGTAGCTTGCACATGGTCTCAATCCTCAACACTAACTGTGGGAGCTACATCATCCATGAATAAGGGCTCATCAACCTATCCAGGTGAATACATGAATTGGGATTGTTCAAACAATTCATATAAACCATATAGTCAATCTGATCAAGAACACTTCTTGTTATAGTATCAATGGTACAAATTTCCACATCATCATCATCACAAGGGAAACACAAACACAAAATTACACATAGGAACAAGGATGCTCATATGTTATTATTCATCATATACAAAAAGAGGTGTCACTAAGGTAGTTTACGGCCTCGAGGTAGTGAAAAAATCGGATAGTGATTGTCCTTCCGCCTCTTGTTGAGTTGTGGAGCTTAATTTATTTACTGGAATGTGTTTACAAAGCTTGCTAAAATACATAGTGACCGGCGTCAATTGGTGAACCACGGTCGGTCACCTAGGGACCGATCGGTCAAGAAAGGAGGAACTGACATCGGTTAAGTCTAATCAACATCGGTTTCTTGTGCATGACTTCTATAATTAAGTTGCGGAATTAGATCTAACTTGAGTTGTAAATTAAATCTACTTGGATGAAAATGCATGGCTAAAGTGACCTAACTTTGTATATTCCTATATAAGCATAAAGCTAGGGTTGGAAGCTATTAATTACAAGAATTGTAAAGAAGTTTCCTTTGTAGAGAAAAAGAGAAACTTGTAGAGAAGAAAGTACATGAAATCCAAGAAGGTGTGGAAGATTACAAATCTTCATTGTATTTCCTCTATGATAATAGATTGGCTATTTCTTAATAGACGTAGCCCACATTGGATGAACCACATTAAATCATATGTATTATATCTTCTGGTTATTTCCGTATTCATTGTTTGTATGCTTGTTTTTTTATCAATATATTTGTACAACCGGTGTCCTAACCCCAACAACGGGTATCGATATTTTTTGTTGGAGGGTTTTATGTGTTGATGATTTATACTCACGAGAGGATTTTTGATTGAGTGGGAGCAAAGTAATGGGAGAAGATAGAAAAATTATAGTGGAGAAATTTGATGTCCGTGATTATAAATTATGGAAGATGCGGGTGGAGGATTACATGTATTAGAAATATTTATATTTACCGTTGGATGAGAAGACAAGACTGCAAAGATGACTGGTAGAGAATGGAAAATTCTTGATAGAAAGGCTCTAGGATCTATAAGATTGAGCACTGGAAGCATATGTGGCTTAAAATTTTACCAAGGGATATACATTAGAGTTGATGAAATATTTGGAAAATCTATATGAAAAACCTAGTACTTCAAATAAAGTTTATTTGATGAAAAAATTCTTTAATTTAAAGAAGCAAGAATGTGAATTTACATCTAGTCATTTGAATGATTTTTGGTCTATTCTAAATCAATTAAAATCAGTTAGTATTCCATTTGAGGATGAAGTAAAAGAACTTTTACTCTTATTCTCTTTTCTAGATAGTTGAGATAACTTGGTAATGGTTGTTAGTAATACGGTGTTTCTACTAAAATTTTAAAGTTTGGTGATGTGCTTAGTATAATCCTAAATGAAGAAATATGCGAGAAAAATTACTTGGAGAATCATCATCTTGGAATGATTTGAATGTAGAAAGTTGGGGAAGGTAGAAGGATAGATCCAAGAGTAAGAATAATGGGATATCTAAGTAAAATATGGGTAGATCTAAATCCGGAGGTGGTGGAATAATCTACTGGAATTGTGGAAAGAAAGGTCATACAAAGAAGGATTGTTGGTTCAAGGAGAACAAAGAGAATTTACCAGACAAAGGTAAAGAGGAAAATATTGTAACAAAAGAGGTAATGCAAGATGACCTAATTATCTCCTTGGATAATAAAATTGAATCTTGGGTTTTAGATTTAAGAGATTCTTTCCATGCTACCCTAATAAGGGTTATTTCATAATTATGTCCAGGGAAATTTTGAATTAGTTTATTTAGGAGATGATGCACCAAGCAATATCACTAGTAAAGGTAAAGTTCATCTAAAATTGTAGAATGGAAATACATGGATATTGAAATATGTCAAGCATGTGCCAAGCCTCGGGAGAAATATTATTTTTGCAGGACAACTAGGTGAAGTTGGATGCATGGTTACATTCAAATCCAATTCTTGGAAAGTTACCAAGGGATGCCTTATTGTAACAAGAGGTAAGAAGGTAGGAACATTGTATTTGCCTACTTGTATTACTTATTCTTTTTCTGTGAAATCTACTTTGGATTTAGATACAAACATGTGGTATAATTGGCTAGGCCATATGAGTCAAAAAGGAATGCGAGATCTTAAAGGATAAGGGTAAGTTATCGGATCTAAAAGATGTAGATCTTGATTTCGTGAGCATTGTATTTTTGGAGAAAAAAAGAGAGTGAGATTTCTCAAAGTTGGGCAACAAAGAAGAAGCATAAATTTAATCTTGTACACTCATATGTGTGAGGACCATCCTAGGTAGCTTCTCATGGTAGATCCCAATATTATGTGACTTTCATTGATGATGCCATAAGAAAGGTATGGGTTTATTTTATTAAATGTAAATATGATTTTTTTGAGACTTTTAAAAGATGGAAAGCCCTTGTGGAAAATGAATCAAATTAAAAATTTAATTGACTTGGATCTAACAATGGTGGTGAGTATTGTTGTAAGGCTTTCAATTATTATTTTTAGTGAATGAAATACGCAGAGAAAGAACGGTTCCTAGAACACCACATGATAATGGTGTTACTAAAATAATGAACAGGAGAATCATGTAACTTTCTAGAATCGTGAGGATACATGTGGGATTACCCTTACGCTTTTAGGTAGAAGCATTAGAAACGGAGGTTTATTTAATTAAACGTGGACCTTCAAGTGCAACTTTGGATGGTGGAATACTAGAAGAAGCTTGGACTATCTTTCTTTTCTTAGAGTATTTGGCTTTGAAGCTTTTGGCATATTGATAAGGAAAATAGAAAGAAGTTGGATGTAAAATTCAAAAGATGTACTTTCATTGGTTATGGATCTGGTGATTTTAGATTCTGGTCTTGGGATTTAGAAGGTTCTAGGATAATTAGGAGTCATGACTTTGATTGGAATGAAAAGAGAATGTACATGGATCAAGTTTTTGTACCCAAAAGTGCACCGATGGAGAATTTTGTGAATGAAAATGAACTCTTGGATTTAAAATTAACACCTATAGGTTTACATAGCAACCATGGTTGGTCAATTGACCGACATCGGTATCCTATACCAAAGGCATCGATTCTGAAGAAGCGGGGCCGACGTCATTTAGGTGAACCGGCATCGCGAAGGTGACCGGCATCAGTCATTGTCGGATGTAGATACAAATCTACGGGATGAGAAGATTGATGCTCTAGTACCCCAAATCTCAATGAAAGGGTCACAAAGGGTAAGTACACCTCCATAAATATTTATACCTTCCTTATATTATTTTTATTGATAAATAGTGGTGAACCATAAATATTTGAGGAAGCAATGTAGGATAAAGCCCACAAGCAGTGGGATCATGGCATGGATGAGGAGATGGACTCCTTGGAATAGAACCAAACTTGGAATTTGGTTAAGTTTCCAGCAGTAAAAGAGCATTGCGAGAACAAGTGGGTTTACGGGATCGGAAGAAGAGGGTGGACAAAAAGATATAAGGAAAGGCTTGTAGTAAAGGGATTGTCATAGAAAATAGGTATTAATTTTGGTGAAATATTTTCTCCTATTGTTAAGATGAATTCCATTCATACTATATTGAGTTTAGTTGCAGTAGAATATTTTCATTTAGCGAAACTTGATGTCAAGACAACATTCCTTCATGGTGATTTGTATGAAGAAATTTATATGCAGCAATTGCTTGGGTATGAAGTTAAGGGTAAAGAGAAACTTGTGTGCAAGTTGGAAAAGAGCTTATATGGGCTCAAGCAAGCCCCAAGGAAATGGTACATGAGGTTTGATAGTTTCATGCATGAGCATGGTTATTTGATATGTGATTTTGATCATTGTGTTTATTTCAAGAAAATTGAAAATGGGAGCTATATTATTTTGTTAATGTATGTGGATGATATGCTTATTGTAGGATATAGTATGCAGGACATCGGTGAGATTAAAGAAAACTTAGCTTACACATTTGCAATGAAGGATTTGGGAGATGCAAAGAGAATCCTTGGCATGCAAATTCACAGAGACAAGAAGAACAAGAAGTTGCATATTTCTCAAGAGCATTATATTAATAAGGTGTTGGAAAGGTTTAATTTCCAACAATAATGAAGCATATTAAGTTATATTTTGCTATACACGAAGGTATAGATTTGAGATCGCATGCGACGGGTAAGCGGCGGTGAATACCGAGACTATTGACTACCCGTTACTTCTATGAGGGCATGTATGTAATTTTCATCCTTTATCTTTACCATAACTATATAAAATAAAATGAAATTAGATGCATCATACTTCTCATTATATTGACTAACATCATGCCAAGGAAAGCTTTGAATAGACAATGAATTCATCATCCTCTAGTGATTTTTGCTAATGTTAAAAATATATCAACGAGATTCAATTAAAAATATTGACTTGATTGATTCCAAGACTCACTTGGGGAAAGGAACATTGTAATAAAGTAGAGGGAATAACAATAAGAGACCTAAAAATGTTTGGAGTGGAAAAAAAAATTCATATAGTTCTAAAAATAGTTTGTGTATGACATTAGGTGCAAAGGGAAACCCTCCTAAAAAATTTATGGTGGGGATGAAAATCAGATGCAAAGATTGTACAAAATATAAATGGTTGATGGTCGATTTGTACAAAAAAATATCACAAATAGTGTCTCAGGGATTGAATGTGGTAGAGGGCATCAAATATTTGGAGCCAAGAAAATGCTAAATAATTATTTATCTTTTAATAATGTTGTTATGATGGTACTTGTTAGTACCCAAATTGACTCTCCATTTGTAGTCGAACAACATCAACAGATGAGCGGATGCTTAGAGAAAGATAGATCAAAATTTAAGTCGTTATGTAGCCAGGAAGGATCTCACTATCTCTTTGACACTTGAGCTTAGACACATTGGTTAGCACCATGTTAAGGGTATGACCTACCCTCCTAATTTAGGTTCTTACTTCAGCCGGGTGAGAGGACTGTTTTTAGCTTGTATTTGTAAGAGAAATGAATAGATCAATAATATTTAACACTCCTTTGTAAGGAAATTAAGAAATAACCTTAAGAAGACATGGTCAATTCAAAAAAATATAACTCTCACGAGTTGTCACTCTAGACAATGCAAATTGATCCTAAAACAAGGCTCAAACTATTGAAGACAACAATGGAACCAACTTACTTTTGCATTTTTGACTTTAATAGGAAAATCATGGGTATTTCTTGTAGGATTTGTTGGTTTTAGATGTGTTTGTTTGGGGAATTAAGCAAGATAAAGTTGATTATACCATATCTCTAAAAAATTTAACAAATGATGGGAAATCTACTAAGTGAAAGACAAAAACACTTTAAATAACTAACAATCCACCTTCAACTAGAAGATGTGCATTCATGAAAGCCCGAGAATACACGGTTTAACATAATATTTGAGAGTTCAAAAATAAAATCTCATGCCAAAGACTCAATAAAACATCAGGGATCCACAATTTGTCATGCCTAAGATACACTCACAGGCTTACAAATAACCTTTAACAAAATGAAGACAAAGTGACTTTAAAATTGTTTATTACACAAATGAAATGAAAGCTCTTCTCAATAGTACAATTGCAATTTCCACAATGCTACTAGAATGATAAAATTTTGTGTGATTTAAAGGGATTCCTAAAATAAGACTGCAATAGGAATATGAATAACTATTTTGAAGTATTTCATCTTAAAAGCAAATACAACAATGCTCATGATTAAACACAATTAACTCGGTCTTAAAAAATTCATCATCAAGGGAAAGTTTTAGTTACAGTCTCAATGCTTGTCAATGGTTGTACACTCACAACCATCTTGACATGATTCAATTTGAAAGCTTAAAGGAATTAACGGGTTTCTCAAACAAGTGCTTGGGAAGAAAAAATCTCAGTTTACCTTTCTCTTCTAAAATCTCAGAAAACTTTAACCCTCGTATGCAAGAGTATTCTCATCACAGTTATACAATTTCATTCACTCATTCACTCTCTACTTTTCCCCCCAAAAGCATAAATCTTCAAGAAAATAGTCCCCTTTACAACATACAATTTGATTTATATTATTCTCTTGAAGATGCCTTGTCTAATGTTACCAGGTAGAAGAGTTATGAGCCTTTCACCTTTTTCTCCATCAAGTATGATTGGGATGCCATGTCATCCCTTTTTAGCAATTTTTTAATCATTGGATATGCACCATAGCTCTAAGTGACTCGTTAAAACTGCAATAGAAATCTTGGAAGACATAAAACGTGATGAAAAAAATTATAGCTTTGTTTGGAAAAGATTGGCTCCCAAAATCCCCATCTAAAGGGCCCAAATTGTAATAAAAATAGTATTTCAGACTACTAAACACCTCATCTCCCTTGAGACTGATGACATTCCACATTCCTCTAGCTAATATATTCTAAGTCTTTTGAGCAATATACATCTCTTTACTGAGAGATGGTTCTTTTATTTACATCTAGCATAATTGTTATTTTCTTCCTTAAATATGAAACCCTATGTTTTGGATAAATAGTTTGGTCTCCAAATGGCATCGGAAGGCTAGTATGATGGTTCAGTCATGTAGATAATTCTTAAGAGATCATTTTGGTGGAATTTGCATGTTCCAGGTGTGATGAGAAGCTACAAAAATCATCTATTTGTAAAGATTTGCATGCACATGCATGTGTTCCGAGTTTCATGTTTTAATACCAGTTGAGGGAGAAATTATGGGATATGTTCTAAATTTCCATGAAGATATTTGGATAGGTTATGTGTAAGAAATTGGTGAAACATTTCTCTAGAATGTTCCTACCGTTAATGGCCTAAAGAGGAAAAAACCAATCATGGAGGTTTAAAAGGGTTTTGTTATAAATGCATGGTGCATCGGTGAAATATGAACATGGCTAGCTTATAGAGGTCTCTAATAATGTGTTTGAGCTCATGGTTTGATCGAAGTGGTGTATTTTGGCTTAAATTCCTAATGCCCAAAACTGCTCTGTTAGGATTGTCAAGAAGACTTGTGGATCAGGTATGCAAGTATGAATTTATTCATATGAAATATGCATATGAGTGCTTGAATATTTTTTCCAGGTCCTTGGCAAAGTGTTCCATGTAGTGGTAGAGTGTGGAAGTGGAGTTTGAGGTATTGGAGCTTGATGAGTAGATGACTGGTTCTTGAGACCTAGAACTAGGTTTGAGAAGTATTTGAGATGAAAGCATTTTGGAGCTTTATGCCTTGAATTGATGATTGATATGAGTTGTATGAGCTAGATAAGATCGATATATTTCTAGTGATATGACTTATGTGCCTTGGAGAAGAGTTCTTATGTGCAAATTTATTCTCTATTTAGGATTAATTCTTGAGACCTATATGCTAATTTGAGCAGTGTTAGAGAAGGAGGTGTTTTGAAGTGTTATGCCCTGTTTGGTGGTACTTCATGGTATTGGTGATTTTTTTAAGGAAATCTTTGCATCTTTTCATATGATTGAAAAGTCTTGACAAATTGATTAAAGGTGAGAACCAGCTCTCTTCGAGGACTTAAAAATTAGATTCTTAGACCTAATTGGTGCACCAAGTCTCACCGGTGCATTTCAAATTGAAGATGGAGGTTATACGAGATACTTATGCATGGTGAAGGTATCTTGGATGTGATTGTGATGTTTCCAGAGTTTTTGAGCCTTAGCAGATTTTTATGTGCCCTTGAATCTCAATATATGATTATTAAGGGTGTAGACCTAACTATTAGGCCTAGTTGAGAAATTTTGTGTCTGTAAGGCTGTGTCGACCTAAAGGGTCATATAATATCATTTTATTATGTTTTAGATGACCAACCTTGTATGTACATATGGTATTTTTCCGAATTATATGGTAATATGGCATGTAGCTTGATATAAGCATGAGTGTATGTATTCTTTATAGTGGCTTGAGAGATGAATATGCAAGTGAGCAAGAGGAACTATGTGAAGAGGTAAGAGGGGTCTAGAATAGATCAGAGAAGAGGAATGATAAGTTGAGAAGATATTTTATTATTCAATTATTACTTAAACAAAATCCATACTTATTACTTGACATTTATTCTGCGGTATGCTATGAGGGTACAATAAACCAGCTGGGTGCATATGTTCAGCCTTAACATGCTACAACTCTAAGCAATGTGATACATAATCAAGTATATATTTCTTCATCCCTTTCCAAAAATATTGTTGTTTTACATCAACAAGAATTTTTGTCACTCTGAAATGTCTAGAGTAAGGTGCACTGTGAAATTTAGTCATCAATTTCTTCCTTAACTCATTTTCTAAGGGTACATCATGAGCACATTAATATTTCTACCTCTTGGTATCCCACTATATAATAAGATATAAAGGTGGCCATGAAAAGTATATTTAGGATAATTTCATACACTAAAAATGGAATTCAAATTATCATCTAGTGACTTTCAATGTAATAAACCTTCCAAAAATAATGAGGCATCATACCTATAGATTCAAATTTCACACTAGTGTCCCAGCTCTCACCTTTTGCCTTTTCAAACTATCTCTCATTTGGTCTTCGAGTTTGATTTTGTCAAGCCATTTCTCTCCATCAAATAGTTTCCTTTTCTTGATGCAGAAACATCCTTTGATAGATCCCGTGGCTCCTACTTCTTTTTACATCAAGCCCTTCGCTTTAATGATTAATTTCCTCGGTGGTGGTAGCTTCTTTTTATGCCACGTGGAAGCTCCATGCTATTCCGTGACCTTTCCCTCTCTCTCTCCTTTTGAAGTTTCATCTAGGTGACACATGGAGTCCTACACGTCATTTCCACTTGCTTTGACTTCTCGTACTCATTAGGCTACTCGCGCTCTCTAGCCACGTGGTCATTACTCACCGCTCGAGGGCTCCCGATTCCTTGTAACTTCTTAAAATGTGCCGAAGGGACACGTGGATACCCTTCGCGATCGGTTTCATGTTTAAGTGACAAAACAAACCCATTACCGCGAGACCAATAGCATTGTGCCACGTATCACAAGAATTTGGGAGAATGCTTACAACTGCACTTTACATTGGGGACACTTATAGACAACATGATTTTATACGACCCTTATGGCATATTTCACAAAGACTCTAAGGAATGACACATTTTTATGATCCTCGACCATAAAGAGGATTCTTACAAGACAACGACTAGATTCAACGTAATTTCGGTCAAAGAATCTACTCCTCAATATACATATATTTCAAAAATAGACCGTCGGACATAAAATTTTTGAAGGCAATTCACGGGAAAAGGGACAAGATCAAATCGAGCACCAATACCGCTCCCTAGGCTTGGGATGGGTACCCCCACGGTGCCACAAGAACCACACAAATTGTTAGAACTATAATATTAAGTGCATCATAATGTTTAGTTTATAGTTAAATAATATAGAATAGTTATATTCTTATTATTTAAATATAAACTATAGATTAGGTTTGATTAGTTATTAAGTAACTAATTATTAATTAAAATCGGGTGTGCCCCATCACTTAATAGACATAACCCTTTAGGTTATTTATATATGACTATGGGTCATATTTGAAATGTATCAAATAATAATAATCACGTGAATCTAGATTATCTTGGGTGAAATAGGGGTAGAAGGAAGGAGGAGTTCTTGGACCGTAAATAATTGTTTCTCATACTAGTGGAATATGCATCGTGGTTTTTAATCCATTTACGCTTTTTCCACATTAAATCATGTGTCAATGTGTTCTCTCATTTATTTTTTTATTATTGTATTTATTATAATGTTATTTTATAGTGTTCGAATAATATTTAATACTATGTCATTAAATATCTCGGCCCTAACATGGTACCAGTGAGATAATTAAATTTAATCTAACCACCTAACTTATGAAAGGGTGCAACCATTGGGAAGTTAGGTAGTTAGGGTGAAATATTATATAACCCCTTCCCCCTCTTTGAATGTTAGTTGCACATGTGGAAGTCAATTGGAGTCTCCACAACATTTGAATTATTCAACCTGCAAAATCAAGGTAAGAACTATTAATATTTGAAATATTTTGTATAGTTTATAATGCATGCAGGAATTCAAGAAAGCAAGTAAAAAAATTCCAAGTGAAAAATAAGGACATAGGAGACAAGATTCGGGAAAATAGGCCATTTGAATTTTTTCATTGGTCGTGTGAAAAATATGGTCTCCCTCTAATATTGTTCTTACATTTTGTTTTAAAAATGAAATCTTATTTTTTTAATAGTTCATTCGAATTATTTATCTAAATCTATAAAAATATATTTTTGTATAGTATTCATAATTTATAAAATTATATATAGTTGTTATACAACTATATATAAAACTATATATAAAACCTATAAATAAACCTAATCAATATATAAAACTATATTTAAAACCTAAACCCTAACTATTGGAACAACACCCTTCCACCAACCACCCCTCCCACATTTGTGCCAAGTGGCACATTCTGGTGCCCTTTGTGCAACACTCCCTACATGCACCACGTGGCCCTTCACGCGGGCCCCTCTATTGTCACCCACTACCACGATTGCCCCCTTCTTGTTGTGTGGTTTTTAGTCCCACATTGGGGCTGGATAGTGGTGGGGAAGGCTTTATAAGCCTTCCCATATGTAGATGGTGGTTTGACTTAGGTCACACCACCCCGTGTTTTTGCTTTCCCTTCGTAGGCACACAAGGCTTGGGCATTGGTCATTGGCCTCGGCCGTGGTGCATACTCTGTCTTGGCAATGGTAATATGTGGCATTCGGTTGGAATTTTGTGTTTAGTTGGAAATTTGTGGCATTATATGTGGTAAATGAATTCGGTTTATATGGTTTAAATATAAGTTGGAATATACATATGGCATTCGGTTTGTATGGTTTAATTAAATAGCTTGATCGAGTTGATTCAAATCAAGTTGATTATATGGGAAAAAGCCCACACACACGCATGCATGCACACACACACGTGCATGCGCGCGCACACACACACACACACACACACACACACACACACACACACACACACACACACACACACACACACACACACGTTATTTGTAAAAAAATTATTTATAGTTGTTAGTGCAAATCAACAACACCCTTTGGATGTTCTATCAGATTTCTAGTTGACATTTTAGCATCCAGTGTGATTGCACAACATTGGATCTTTTCACACAAGTGTGGGAATTGCAGGGATTGGAAAAGATCCTCCAGATTAGAGGTTGGTTCCTCAACTCCTCTGTTCAAGTGTGCATAACATTCTGCAGAGGGTTTACCTATAACTTAATCAAACTTTGCCAAGGAGACAGGGTTGAGAAAATGCAAAAATAAACCTAGTCTAATTAAGGTGATGCACCAAAGGAGTAGTAGACATCTGCTATGCAAGATATACACAATTCACAAGAAAATATAGCACAAAACATGCACAGATTTCCAAAATGTAATGAGAGATCAAGAGACAATGATAAACACATGAAAGGATTGAGAAAATTCAATCACAGAGCATACATTATCATTCTAGGTCCAATACAGTGCATTACAATGGCCAGGAGGCAAAAGGGGATGTTGTAGTTGTATGAAAAGGTAAAAAACTCCACAAATCTACCTGATGAGGAAGAAAAGAGAAGTTGTAGAGAAAGAAAAATGTCTAATCGACTCAAAAATGAACCCATTCTCGCTTTTACAATGCCCATTCAAGCCCGGAGAGAGAAACGTGGGAAAACCTGAAGGAGCTTTCAACCATGGACCAAATTCATAATAAACAGCATGGGCTCCCTTACAAATCCACTTCCCAATGTTTTAGACCATGCTGGGAGAGAATGTGAGCCATTCCTCGTTAAAAATGGTGGTTGAAATGTCATTTCTGTCGATTTCCACGTGCCAAAGGTGTTTTCTAATTTTCTCTCTCCAAACCCCACCAAAACAAAAATTGAGCCTAGAATCATGTAGATAATTTCACCATCTTTCCAATGATATAAAGAACGTGAAAAACTGAGCTCTGGATCGAAATTTATTTCACTCTGAACATTTAGGGCAAAAACAGGGCCAAAATGGGTTGGCGGGCCGCAAACTCAAAATTTTCCCACTTTTTGTGTTTTGGAAACTTTCCCCAAACATCTATGCACCCTACCACTTTGATTCCATGTGGCACGTTCTAATTTTTTATAGGCTCTCGGGCTTGATTTTCCATCGATTCGGCCTTTGGAAAAATTTCCAAAAATTCTCCTCCGGCCAAAGCTCTGAGGCCACATGGCATGATGTGATTCGTCGTGGACCTTTGCTCTCAACTTTTCCATCGCTTTTGACCATCTTCCCTGAGCTGGACATGTGGTGCAATCCTATTGGATGCAGGCCTTTCCTTCTCCTTGTTCTTTGCAGGCCTACCTTATATTTTTTGCCGCCATGTGGACACATGGCATGATCTTATTGGCTCGGACTTCCGGGGGTGGGCTTTCATCACTTTATTTTCCCTATTTTTTGAAAAAGAAAAATTCCTTCCGTGCCTCTGCCTCCCGCCGGTCCATGGATATGTGGTCTCCTTTGATTGGTCAGCGGGCCTTAGGGCCGAAAAATTCATTTGTGCCAACCTTTGTGAATTTTTCCCAACTCCTCCCCGCCGGTTCGACCCACGGGACATGTGGTCGCTTCTTATTGGTAGCGGGCTCTCGGGCCAAAAAATTTCCTTTGTGAGCCCTGCCAAACACTTGGTGAAAATTTCTAAGTTGACTCCACCCTCTGCCACTCGATGCCATGTGGCGGGCCGTGATTCGGTCAAGGCGGACCTCCCATGGAAAAATTTCCCATTGCACCAATACTTGGTAAAAATTTGAAGTTTTCTCCCACCGCTCGATGCTCCAATGCCGATGTGGCGGCTTTCTAATTGGCCCAAGAGGCCTATCTATGGAAAAATTCCCACAAAAACTCCGCCGAGCCATAACTTCAAAAATACATGGAGTTAGGAGGGAAATTTTACCTTTCTGGAAAGATGAGAAGGAGCTCTATCCAATGGTGCCATTTCCAGAAGGTTTTGAGCACTTGAAAAATAAAAAATTCTGGCTGAGGCACAAGGGAGGAAGGAATGAAGGCGATTAGCAAAAAATAAGCAAGGGGCTTATTTTGGATAACAATTTTGCAACTCGGAGGGTCATCTCCTGCTAGATAAAGTTACCGGTTGCTAAAGCAATCCATTGGGCATGGATTCATCAAATTATCTGCTTGGTACCCCAACCGATTAGAACAATGCAAGTAGGAAGATGGAGGGTAGAACACCATCGATGGGAGCAAGGCCTATAAAATACATTTCTGGAACAACAAGCCTATGCCAAAGGCATTTAGGGAAAGCAAAGCTAAACTAAAACAAAACAATGTGCATAAGCACTTAGAGGAATGAAAACCTAAGCTAATATGTACAGGGTGGAGAATTTCATTCAAGATGTGATGCTTGATGAATTCCATTGACCGAATCTGCAATTCTTCACCATCCAATGTAGACAATTGGAAGGCATTATTGTCCTTACACTTTGTGACCATGTAGGGGCCACTCCAAATGGCATCAAATTTTGAATGCCTCCCCGACTTTGCTTTGTCTGCATCCCATTTTAACACTAGATCCCCAACTTGGAAAGATCTATCCTTGGCCTTTCTATCAAAAGTCTTCTTGATCAAAGCTTGATCCTTCTCCATTGCTTGGGATGCATGATTTCTAATTTCTTGGAGCTCCATCAATTCTGCATACCTAACCTCCATGGGCCCAAACTCCAACAACTCCAATTGCTTCATGAGTTCCAATGTTGGCAACTCAAGTGACATGGGAAAAATTGCCTCTCTTCCATAAACAAGCTTGAATGGAGAATTACATGTAGATCTCTTGGGGTTATCCTATCAGCCCACAAGGCTAATTTCAATTTAGTATGCCAAGACGTCTGATTTTCATCTAGAGTCCTCTTGATGATCCTTAACAAGTTCTTGTTTGTAGATTCATCTTGGCCATTACCTGCAGATAATAATTTGATGAAGTGCTTAGGTAGATCCCATTCTTGATGACCCAAATTCAGCTTACCTTGTATCCAATGAATGCCAATGCATTATATGATATTATTGTAGCAGGTATACCGAATCTAGTTGTTATCCCTTCATAGAAGTCTAGGATGATGGATTCATTTGCCTCCTTGAGTGCCACCCTCGACCACTTGGTGAAGTAATCTTTCATAGAATCCACTTGTGTCCTTGGCTTGTGTTGGCTAGATTTTTGCATAGCATCAAACCTAGGTAGTCATGAGATAAATCTCCCTCATTTAACCAATGAGAATCATGTGTCAAATTTGTCAATATAAATGTGTTATTATCTATCGGGGTTTTACTTTAACCACTTAGTTCATGAACCATAACTAAGAAGTTCGCAAGTAAGCAGCTGTTCAAGAAAGGAAGTATTTTATAGAAGAAGGAAGTAAAGGAAATAGAGAGAAGAAATGGGGAAGATGTACATCTCAATTAGTAGATAGCAGAGCTAATTGCATGCACATAGAAGAAACTTAATAGACATGAACACACAGAATTATAAAACAAAGGCAGCTCTAGATCCAGATCTAAAATAACACAAAGTTTACTTAAGAGATCTAAAATTTAAAAGCAAGAAACACAGTACACCGTGACACAAAGTTCTTCGGAAACCTACTCCTTTGTATTCCTTTGCTCCAAGTTACTCTCAGGGGTTCAGCACAAAGTCTAGAAAATAAGATTGCTTCTCAAAAAATTCTAATCGATCATTAACCCGGAGGTTCTTCTCCTACTTATAGAATGTAGGAGGGAAAGTACAAATGGAAAACTCAAACTGAACTAAAGCATGAACAACAAGTAAAGATGACATTTGGCAATCATCCTCAACTAACTTCTTCTTAAGTGACACATGTATCACTTAACTAATAGAATGGTTCCACATGACTTCAAGTAATGGTTGTAAAACCAATAACTTAGAAGTTTTACAATTTCATCCGGAACATAGAAAATAGAAGAAGAAAGAATAGAAGAAGTCATGCCAGCTGTAATGTCTACATCTTCTTGTTCTGATATCTGATATACTTGTCGAACATATAATTCAACATCCTTCCATCTGTTTTAGCCACTGCTTCTTTCTCTGTCCTGAATTGCAGCAACCCTTCATTCAACACTTTGATGCACGCTTCCACATCTTCCAAGCTCGGCCCAAACCTCGCAATGTCTGCCTGCAGTGCCACCAGTCTACTGATAGAATTCATCGTGAAAGGTTTGGTAGCTTTATCAATTCTCTTTTGTACCATCAGAGAGACCCTTCCAGGGAATTAGGCACCTCGTTAGAAACAATCCGCACGTAAGAAGTAACGCCTCCGACCACATCCTCTTCCGTGAAAGAAATGATACTGTCGGGTAAGGATGACGTCCTACTTTCAAGTGCCTGCATCCTTTTCAGCAAAACTCTGCAGATTTCCAAACGGAAAGATACTGCAAATTCTAACTGCTTCCCCTTCTCAACTGATCCATCCGGTACAATCCGCTCCGCAATTAATACATCTCCCGGCAGCTTGTTAATCTCGGCCAAAATACTCAGGTTACTCTCTGCAACTGTATTCATGCCTTCTATGTTTGCCATCAGTTGCTTTAGTTGATTTGTTGCATCGTTCATAACCTTTAGGCGGGCTGGCACTTCCCCAAGTTGTACAGAAGCTTGATGAATAATCAAATCCTTCCATTCATCAATAGCCTTTACTTGATTGCTTGCATCCTCCATTTCCTGCATAAGATGATCACTCACCTGCTCTGAAATGGGCTGAATGGAAGGTTTAGCAACCTTGGCTATGATCTCACATAATTGAGATACTTGCTTCTGCAACTCTTCTTTCTCCGCCTTCTCACTGTCAAGCCTAAGGAATAAAGCATCTATCAATGTTTGCGTGTCCTGCTTCAATCCTTCAGTGGTGGCTTGACCGAGTGGTACTTTGGTCACTGTCACATCTTCTGCCGTGAGCTCCTCTTCTATCTTTCCTTCTGCCGGAATTGATATCTCAGCAAACTTCTCTCCTAAATCCTCGATGATCAACCTAGAAGTTGCTTTGGCAACTTTAGGCCTTTTGTCTCTTCTGCTCAGATCCTGGAGTAGCTGCAAGTCGTGCTCCTCTAAGTTCATCTCCATTCTCGCTTCTGGAACAAACTGCAAAGCTAGCCATTCTGAGAAATTACTTCTCGGAGAGTGAGAAGTCACTGAGTGCACTACCATCTCCCGCTCTGCATCCTCTCTATCAGAAAGTGCCACAGTGTTATGGCTGCCATCTTCTGAGTCATCCAAGGACAAAGCCCTTTCAAATTCCGCCATCTGCAGTTTTAACGTATCCTCTGGAACAGTTGCTGAACGAAGTGGCTGAGGGGAGAACATGAATGTATCTAGATTTAGTGGAGGCATTGAAGCACCCTGTTGCTGCGATGTAATAGTTGGTGACGCATTGGGTACTGGAGAAATTGGAGTTAAAGTCATTGTCGTAGAAGTGATCCTCTCCTTGGATTGAGATCTTCTATGTACTTTCAACTTCTCGACTTTCCTACTGTTTTTTCCTCTATGCTTTCGCTTGACGGAATCTCCTGCGCCAAAGTTGCCCGAGACTTGATTCATCAATGCTTCGTCAAGGCAATATCCCTTCGTCAGCAACTAGTTTGAAGTATTCACCAACACAGCTATCGACCTTTCTTCAATTGTGTTGCAGCCTCCTATGTTATTCTGCAGTATGGTTTTATCTCCTCCCATTTGATGGTAAGTGTCAAGTACCACATTCCCATCATCTTTAAGATCCGTAGGTATCGGCGCTAGTCCAAAGTCGAACACTTGCTTTGCTGACAGCCTGCTGAAATCTCTCTTTCTAACCTCATACTCACTTTTGCACTTCATCTAGAAATCTTCTAATGAAGGCACATGTGCGTACTGCTGGGAGATTGTCTTCCTGGCTACTCCAAATGGATCGAAGTTCAGCCGTGCAGGGAAGAACTCTTGCTCATACTCGGATAACATTTACACTTCCATCCCTCGAGCTCTGTGAATGCTAATGCAACTGTAATATCCCACAGTGATTGGAAAGAAGCCCGTAGACTTGTGTTGCTTTCACTGAAGGTCGTGTAACTCCACAAGTTGCCTGCTTAGCTCCATGGCGATCAATCTATCATTCGGATACCTAGGCATCTTTATTCGTTCTCCAGAAAATCCCGTAACCCTGACCTATGTGAAATCTGCAAATTGAATGAATAGACTTCCAATATTGGACACAGCTTCCCACACTTCCTTGCTTACCCTGTTGGCGTTCAAGTCTTTGTCTAGCCTGCAGATGAAATCGTAGAAGAAGTCATCATTGATCATTTTGAAGTCTTTCTCGCATGCAAGTGCAGTAAGCTGTGGGTAGCATTCGAAAATGGGGTCCTTGGAAAGAACACCACATCTATCCAAATTTGGAAAAGACACCTGTGAAGCCGCAAAGATACACCAAGTATGAAGTCATCTTGAAGTCGAAAGTACGCTTCACGCCCGGAGTTGCTCACCGATGTTGTTGCTAATAATTTCGACCAATTGATTATGGAATCAACCTTGTTGATTTCAATGGTCCTGATGAAAGCATACATCCATGTACGGAAAGTGTAGGCATTCGCTTCGCCATTCATCCTGCATAGCAATTTGACGACATCATCTACCTCCTGCACCAAATTGGACCGTGGAAGAGTTCGAGGAACTTTGAAGGAGATCTAGGCTTCTTCATATATCGGCTATTCATGATGCTCACGCAATCAGCTCTATGCTTCTCCCATCTACTATCAGCATCCTGAATGCTAATGGAAGTCACCACCTTTCGCACTGGAATCTTCAAACAATAATTGATGAACTCCGCGTCCAAACGAATTATTGTCTTTCCCGAAGCATCACGCACTGATCTGGATGAAGGATGATAAGATCTAGCACACTCCATCACGAACTCTGGCAATTGGGTTGTACATGGAAAATGCATACTCGGATAATTCCATTGCTTTAGACCGCACGCATGAGTGAAGCCTTTCCCCGCTCCGGGATCTATCAATCAAATCGGAAAGAGGTTCCGGCCTAGATCTGTGTCTCCTATGTCTGCAAGTTTAGAAGTAATGCATGAATCCATCGTGCTTTCTTTTTCATCTCTTTTCGCCATGGCTTTGTCTATCTTCGTCTGAATAATTCTTTTTCTTCTAACTTGGTCGGATTTCTTCAATACTGGTGGAAATCTGGACAATTCTTCAGATTCGAGGATATTTGCAATGTATTGGACATTGATAAAAACTCATTTTCTTTTGTAAAGCACCTGTAGTGAATTCCTGCAATTTATTCAGACAAAAATGGCCACCGGAGCATGAATAGTGAATTTAAATTGTAAAAATCTGCACTTTTCAAGCCTGCTGCCCCAAAAATTGGTGTTTAATTTGCACATAAAGAGAGCATGAATCCTTTCAATCAACACCTGAGCTCCTGTAACACCTGTGGAAACAATTATGCAAACAAAGATCAACCTCCTTCCAAAGCATGCGCCAAATCTGGAAGCTTTTAGCCTTGTTGTCACCTTGTCTGAGCAAAATCCTTCCTCTAATGGGGGCGCACTTTTCCACTTGGCTGCAATTCTTCACCTGTGATTTGAATAATTCACCCATATGGCTGCCCATGCTTATATAACCTTCATAATTCTATAATTAATAATTGCCCTAACAATTAAAGGCAATTAATTAATTAAAAATCATGCTTTTCTCTTTTAAAAATAGCATGTTTAAGGACAGCCATCCAATAAATTAAATTAATCCAATTTAATCCTTCACACATCACTTCACTTAAGCTTCACAGTGTGCTTTGACCATAGCCACTGAAAATAGAAATTAATTTAATGTTTTAATGCCTTAAAAAACATTAAATAATACCCAAATGGGGCGCACTTTTTGAGAGGAAGAGGGCAGCCATTAAATAAATTAAATTTAATGCTTTTAAATCCTTTCTTTTATTTCAACTTTGACTTGTTGACTTCCTCCAAGCTTGGGCGCACTTTTTGAGAGAATAGATTAATTAAAATAATCAATTTAAGGCTGCCATTCTCTCACCAAAGGGGGCGCACTTTTTTGCACATGTAATTCTATTTTTAAGAATTTTTCCACAATGGGATTCTTTACCTTGCAAGGCAGCACCAAAACTCCCGTGATCCACTTAAGTGATTTGACTTTGACAATGGGATTATTTACCCTGCAAGGCAGGCAATAAAATCCCATGATTTCACTTAAGTCACTTTCCTTTTATTTTATCATGGGAATTTTTACCCTGCAAGGCAGGCAATAAATTCCCACCTGCCTGCAGCCTCTATTTTTCCCACTGCAGCTTAAGTGACTTTTATAACACGGGAAAAAGTACCTGCTAGGTAGGTATAAAATTCCCACCCTGCCTGCGGCTTATATTTTTCCCCTCAGCCTTAAATCCTTTGTTTTCTAAAAATGTGTCCATCCCCGCAGGGGCTTTTCTGTGCACGACTTCACTTTTTCCCAGTGATCCAGACCTCCGATGACGACTTCCTCCGGGCATAATGTGTGTATATGTTTTCCAGCTACTCTAGGCCAAAATCAGGCTTACCCGACAAAGGAATTGTTCTAGAGAAATTTCACAGAAAACGAAACGGGACACCACAAAAACACGAAAAATTGCCAAAAGTTACAAATAAAGCCCAAAACTTATTCCAAGTTAAAACCCTTCTGGCACATAGGAATAATAACATATTCGCTCATAATAGAGTTAAAATGGAGCGCAAATAGCCTCATACGGGGCTCAAAATAATTAAATACAAATTTCCCGCAGACAAATCCCGACGACAGAATAAAACAATTTTGGGCATCTGGGTATTTGGCGAAAAAAGGCTAATATGGCTCTTTAGGATTATCTTGACGCAATACAAGAACTTTCAGGCAATAAAAACACAAAACGACCCATTATTTTAAAAGTACGATTTTTTTTGGATAGGGTAGTCGCAGATTTCAGGGTGAAATCTGAGTGACACCAGTTGGCTCCGTCTGTGGACATCTTTTTCTCTTGTCAGAATGACAAAGGGAAAAGATGAGATCCCAGCATCTCTGGTTTCGTATCTTGTCCTTTGGGCACGGGGTCAGGCAAACGAACACAACACAACACCAAAACAAGACAAAACAAGGAAAAACAAACAAAGATTTATTTATGTACATACACGTTTCACCTCGCTTCTCATGTCCGAATGACTTCAAGTGTTGGCCATTGAAAGGTAACGGAAATTCAACTCCATCCTGATGAGCAAGAATGAAGCTATCCGCTCCGGCAATCCTTTTAATCACAAAAGGCCCTTTCCATAGTGAATCAAACTTTCCATGCATGCCTTTTGTTTCTCTTCTTTTGTCCCATAGAAGGACCCAGTCATTGACTTCAAACTTTCTTTCCTTGGCTTTTTTGTCGAAGATGACTTTTATCTTTCTTTGATGCTCTGTCAATCTATCTGCAACTTAAGTTTGTACTTCCCTCAATTCAGTCAGGGACATGATTCTTTTATCAATAGCATCCGTGAATGTGGAATCCTCCGGGCCTTAGAAAGTCGTAGGGCAGGCAGTTCCAAGGTAAGAGGCAGCTCTGTGTCTCTACCATATAGCAGCTGAAATGGGGATATGCCTATCGCCCTTTTTGGTGTGATCCTATCAGCCCATAATGCATCAAACAACTTTTTATGCCAAGTCCTTTGATTTTCCGTTACATTTTGCGCACGATAGTTACCAAGTTTTTATTACTAGATTCAGCTTGACCATTCCCTTGTGGATAATAGTTTAAGGAATGAACCAGCTGGATCCCATAAGTGTAGCAAAATTCCACCAGCTCCTCAGAAGAAAGATTCGAGCGTTGTCTGCTACAATTTTGTTGGGCACGCCAAACCTGACAATAATATTTTCTTTTATAAAATTGCACACCTCGGCAGAAGTGGCAGTTTTCACAAGAATAACTTCTACCCACTTACTGAAATAATCGTAGTCATCGAATGTAATGGTGACCGGCACTGGAAGCCGGGTTAATCATTCCAATAAAATCCATTCCCCACTGTTGGAAAGGTTCTTCAATCACAATGGGTTTTAGAGGTAATGCAGAAATTTCACACGCCCAACAAAACGTTGGCATGTTTGACACTTAGCTACCCATTCTGCCGTATCTTGAAAAAGGGTGGGCCAGTAATAGCTTGCTCTGAGGATCTTGTGTGCAGTGACTCGGGCTAAGAAATGACCACCGCAAGCCATGTCATGAAACTGTTGTAGTAGCTGATCCTGTTGAGCTTTATCCACGCATCTGAGAAATACGCCATCAATTCCCCTCTTGTACAAACCATTATCCCAGAGAACAAAATCTTTGGATTTCAGCTTGATGGTTTGTTTCTCTTTTCTAGAAAGTTGATCTGGGCATTCTCCATACGTCAAAAAGTAAGCAATGTTACTATACCACTCCTCTACTAGATCTATAAAAAGTACTGCAGGCAAATCTTCATCTATCCCATCTTGATCTGCTTCTTTCTTTGATGTCTTCATCTCCGTCATTAATTCACATAAACCTCTTCCTTGAACCAGCTTTGTTGGTTTAATATCCAGGTCGTATTCTTGAACCTTGGTCACCCATGTGCCCCTCAATAATCCTAACTCTTGTTGAGTAAGAATGGATTTAACTGCAGTAGCTAGAACCAAAACCAAAGTGTGCGAAGAAAGGATATAATACCTGAATGCTTTGCACGCCTTCACCACTGCATATGCGTGTTTTTCCATGGGAGTATATTTCAACTCATAGGCTTTAAGAGGCGTACTCATGAAAGCAATAGGAGCTTCTACGTCTTCTTGATTTTTCTGCATCAGTATTGCTGACATGGTGTGTTCAGAGGAATAACAGTAAAGAATAAATTCTTTACTGAAGTCGGGTGAAACCAAAACCGGAGCTTTTGACAAGGCTTCTTTAATTTTCTCAAAGCTTCCTTCCCTTCGTTGCTCCATTTAAAATCTTGTGTCTTCTTCATCATATTCGAAATATGACGAGTTAGCTCAGCAAAGTCAGGAATGAATCTCCTGAGAAAATTAACTTTTCTAAAGAAAGAGTAAACTCCTTTTTTGGATGTAGGCAAAGGCAACGTCTGAATGGATTTGACGCGTTCTGGATCTATCTTTGTTCCTTCTTTAGAAACAATGTGTCCCAGTAGTTTCCCTTCTGTTACAGCAAAGATGGATTTCTTAGGATTCAAAGAAATACCATGCTTGCGGCATTGTATGAAAACCTCTTCCAAGTTTGAAATGTGTGTGCTTCTATCTTTGGAAAAAATGGTCAGATCATCCAGGTACACAACTATGCTTATATCTTTGAGATGAGCAAAGGTTAGATCCATAGCTCTCTGAAACATAGCTCCAGCATTAATCAGGCCGAACGGCATTTTCTGGTATGCGAAAGTTCCCCAAGGTGTGATGAATGCCGTTTTGTATTGATCTTCCTCGGCCACCTTGACTTGATTGTAGCCTGAGAAGCCGTCGAGCATGGAAAGCATCTCAAATCCAGTGACCACCTGCAGAGTGTGATCCATGATAGGGATGGGGTAGTTGTCCTTCAATGAAGCTTGATTAAGGTTGCGGAAATCCACGCACAGCCTAATCTCGCCACTCTTCTTCCTTACAGGAACTATGTTGGCCAACCATTCGGAATGGTGTATGGGATAGATAATCTTTGCATCTAACAACTTCCGGATTTCTGCAAAGATGGTTCTGAAATGGTAGGGTTGTGCCGCCGCAGCTTCTGCTTGAAAGGCTTTTGTTCTGGTTTAAGTGGGATGTAGTGTTGAACTTCTGCAGGCTAATACGTTTTTAGATCCTGATAAGACCAGGCAAAAACATCCATATATTTCTTAAGAAGCTTAGTGAAAGCTTCTCTTTCAGCCTCTGAGCAACACTTACCCAAATTTACTAATTTGGGATCATTGTCAGCTCCCAAATTTAGTAATTGTGTGTCGAGGAAGAACCTTCCCCACTGTCTTCATTTTTCTTAAGCATCTGATCATGCTTATCAAACATTTCCTCAAGAGATACCAAGCCTTTAGGAATTTTATTTCCTTTAAGCTGGATAATCTCCTGACCTCCCGAGACGTCCGCATCCATTTCTCCGACAGTAGTCTGCCTAGGAGGTGAATTGCTTCCCTCATAGTAGATTTCTTCAAAGTTGTCCTTTTGTTGGAGAAACGCTGCAATCTGCGTGTCATCGTTGAAAACTTGCCATTGTTGGACGTTGTCAGGAACCTTTGGGTGAAAAACCATTTCCACCTTGTATTCTCCTCCTGTCTAAAGAACGCAGGAGGCTGATCCGGATTCAACAAGGTTGCAGTCACTGCGAGCGAATCAGCTCTTGAATTTTGTTCTCTCAAAATGTAAGAGATCGAGAAAGCTGAAAAATCCAGGATAGCAGAGTAGACCCGATCTCTATAGTGTCACAGTTTGTCTTTTTTGACTTGGTAAAGACCTCTTATCTACTTCACGATCAGCTCAGCATCTCCCTTTGCGTGTAATAATTTGATTCCCATTGTTCTTGCTTGCTCCATGCCTAACAACAACGCTTCATACTCAGCTGTATTGTTAGTATTTTCGAACATCAATTTGAAGGAGTGTGCATGCACCTTCCCTTCAGGAGAGATAAGAACAACGCCTGCACCGGATCCAAATGAATAGCAGCTGCCATCAAATTCCAGAGTCCAAATCTTGTTGTCAAGTTGATGTGGTTCTTGAATCACCAATTGAACATCTTCTTTATCCATTTCTAGATAATAGACTCATGATCCGATTCCTGAAACAAGATCTGAGATCTAGGATCCTCAGACTTTGATACTGTGTACTTAGATTTCTTCTCAGGTTCCAGCTTTTGATTTACTCCTTTGATTGGTATGTGTGCACAAGACCAATCCATCTTGACTTCTCCACCCAGCTCTTTGCAGAAATTTCTACTCAACAAAGCATGCCATAAGAGACTGGAATGTCTGCTACAAGGATAGTCATTTTCAGTCTTTTATCTAGAAAAGAAGCAAGTACTGCCTACGCATCTTTGATTTTCCCCACAAGAGGGACTTGCCTTTCCATTGAATAACATCTTCCGATGGTTTTTGTCAATGTGAGACCCAAGGCATCAGCAACTTTGGCAGGCATTACATTATCAGAAGCTCCAGAATCCAAAATGCAATTGCTCAGTTTGTGTCCGTTGATAAGCAAAGATACATAGAATGGCTCAATCCTTTCTGATGTAGCAGGAGAAGGGGTAGAAGGAGAAGAACTTGCCGCCGCATTATTTGTAGGAGTATTCTTTGGATTTGACAAGATACCCCGTGAAGTATTGTTTGTTGGGCTGGGACCATTACTTTGCACATATTTGACCAATCTATTCAGCTGATCAGGAAATGCTCTCAAATACTCAGCTTCTGACATTTGGACCTTGTTCCTCTTGATGTGATCAATTATGTCGAAAGCTTGACTTGCTTCAGCAGGATGTGCGTTGGCTCTTTGCTGCGAATTGAAAGAATTTGAATATTTATCCTTAGGCGCTAATGAAGAGGAAGAGTGTGACCTCTTTTCAAGATAGTAACATCCGGCCAGATCTTCTCTCTCTTTTCGGCCGCTTGTGGATGCTTCGGCATTTTGGTTCGTCTGAGACCTTGTAAACACTGCAAAAGTGTGACCATCGGAATCTTCAAAAGATTCATAATAGCCATCATCATATTCGTATTCTAGGTAACGAATATTGGAGTCACCAACGGGATCTATAAAGTCTTCATCATCAAATGATTCATCAATGTCGAGATCCTCTTCATTAGTTTCCAAGTTATTCCTTGGAGAAACTTCTATTGCCAACCATTGTGGTGCAAGTGGCAAGTCTATTTCGATTTTGATTTTGATTTTGACCATTGAAGGTCCGGGTAGGAGCTATTCTTGAGGGGGTTACATTCCCTGCTAGAGAGATCTCGCTTCTTGATCTCGCAGATGTCATTAACCAATTTCTACAACAAAGGATCTGAAGTACTTGAAGAAGCGCCATCACCTTTGTGAGATGGTTGTTTGAGTTTTCCAGCCATGATCAAGTCGTCCTCAACCTCCATGGCAGCATTTTGTGCTTCAAGCAGATTTACCGGTCTTGCCCTTCTTAGCTGATATCCAACTTCAGGCAATAGAGCGTTTATAAAAACGTCTTTTGATTTTCGTCGCTCAATGCAGCAGAAGTGGGGATTTTATACAAAATCCTTTGGAACCTTGCAATAAAGTCCTCGCATGTTCTCGTTTGGCTCTTTCTTCAACTGCGTTAGTTGAGTGATCAACATACTAGCATCCTCTGCAGGCTTGAATATTTTCAAAAATTGCTCACGCATAGTCGCCCAGTTGGTTATGGTGCCAGGAGCTAGCCGATAGAACCATTCTCCAGCCAAGTCGTGTAGAGTCTCAATGAAGAGTCTGACTGAGACATCTTCATGCTCTACTGCAAGCACACCACAAGATATGAAGAAGGCCGCCAAATGATCATCCGGGTTTTACTTTCCATCTCCAAAGAATTTTGGAAAATTCTTTCTAGATCCTTTGGCAGATCGTGCATAGGTGGAGCCAAGTTCAGTGGCCCAAAAGTTGCTCCCCATGGAATAGGTACAATTTGGTGTGCCATGTTGATTTGAGCACGTCTCCTTCTTGTGTAGACTTGATAGACTTGATGGATAATTCCAGCCGCGGATTATGCTGAATACGATCCGGATCTGGATGGGTGTGCACTCTCCTTCCTAGTGAGAGACTAGATCTGCGGCTTCTAACTTGAGGAGGATGATTGAAATTGAATTGCTCCTGCAGTCGGAAGAAATGATCAGTCCTTCCTTGCGCCTTCACGGATCGGGTGAATGGACATTCAGCCAGGTTGAGATTTGTGTGGAAAACACTCTGATCTTCAATAGATAAACCTTGATCTGCAAAGATAGTTGTTCCCAAAGAAAGTCACCAAAATCATTGTTGGCTAGATTTTCTGCATAGCATCAAACCTAGGCAGTCATGAGATAAATATCCCTCATTTAACCGATGAGGCTCCCGTGTCAGATTTGTCAATATAAATGTGTTATTATCTATCAGGGGTTTTACTTTAACCACTTAGTTCATGAACCATAACTAAGAAGTTCTGCAACAAGTAGCTGTTCAAGAAAGGAAGTATTTTATAAAAGAAGGAAGTAAAGGAAATAGAGAGAAGAAATGGGGAAGATGTGCATCCCAATTAGTAGATAGCAGAGCTAATTGCATGCACATAGAAGAAACTTAATAGACATGAACACACAGAATTATAAAACAAAGGCAGCTCTAGATCCAGATCTAAAATAACACAAAGTTTACTTAAGAGATCTAAGATTTAAAAGCAAGAAACATAGTACACCGTGACACAAAGTTCTCCGGAAACCTGCTCCTTTGTATTCCTTTGCTCCAAGTTACTCTCAGGGGTTCAACGCACAAAGTCTAGAACACAAGATTGCTTCTCACAAAATTCTGATCAATCATTAACCCCTGGGTTCTCCTCCTACTTATAGAATGTAGGAGGAAAAGTACAAATGGAAAACTCAAACTGAACTAAAGCATGAACAAAAAGTAAAGATGACTTTTGGCCATCATCCTCAACTAACTTCTTCTTAAGTGACACATGTATCACTTAACTAATAGAATGGTTCCACATGACTTCAAGTAATGGTTGTAAAACCAATAACTTAGAAGTTTTACAATTTCATCCGGGAACATAGAAAATAAGAAGAAAGAATAAAGAAGTCATGCCAGCTGTAATGTCTACATCTTCTTGTTCTGATATCTGATATACTTGTCGAACATATAATTCAGCATCCTTCCATCTGTTTTAGCCACTGCTTCTTTCTCTGTCCTGAATTGCAGCAACCCTTCATTCAACACTTTGATGCACGCTTCCACATCTTCCAAGCTCGGCCCAAACCTCGCAATGTCTGCCTGCAGTGCCACCAGTCTACTGATAGAATTCATCGTGAAAGGTTTGGTAGCTTTATCAATTCTCTTTTGTACCATCAGGAGAGACCCTTCCAGGGAATTAGGCACCTCGTTAGAAACAATCCACACGTAAGAAGTAACGCCTCCGACCACATCCTCTTCCGTGAAAGAAATGATACTTTGTTGGTAAGGATGATGTCCTACTTTCAAGTGCCTGCATCCTTTTCAACAAAACTCTGATTTCCAAACGGAAAGATACTGCAAATTCTAACTGCTTCCCCTTCTCAACTGATCCATCCGGTACAATCTGCTCCACAATTAATACATCTCCCGGAAGCTTGTTAATCTCAGCCAAAATACTCAGGTTACTCTCTGCAACTATATTCATGCCTTCTATGTTTGCCATCAGTTGCTTTAAAAGATTTGTTGCATCATTCATAACCTTTAAGTGGCTCCGGCACTTCCACAAGTTGTATAGAATCTTTATGAATAATCAAATCCTTCCATTCGTCAATAGCCTTTACTTGATTGCTTGCATCCTCCATTTCCGCATAAGATGATCATTCACCGCTTCCGAAATGGGTGAATGAGAAGGTTTAGCAACCTTGGCTATAATCTCACATAATTGAGATACTTGCTTCGCGCTCTTCTTTCTCCGCCTTCTCACTTTCGTCAAGCCTAAGGAATAAAGCATCTATCAATGTTTGCGTGTCCTCGCTTTAATCCTTCATGGTGGCTTGACCGAGTGGTACTTTGGTCACTGTCACATCTTCCGCCATGAGCTCCTATTCTATCTTTCCTTCTCGCCGAAATTGATATCTCAGCAAACTTCTCTCCCGAATCCTCGATGATCAACCTAGAAGTTGCTTTGGCAACTTTAGGCCTTTTGTCTCTTCTACTCAGATCCTGGAGTAGCTGTAAGTCGTGCTCCTCTAAGTTCATCTCCATTCTCACTTCTGGAACAAACTGCAAAGCTAGCCATTCCGAGAAATTACTTCTCGGAGAGTGAGAAGTCACTGAGTGCACTACCATCTCCCACTCTGCATCCTCTCCGTCAAAAAGTGCCACAGTGTTATGGCTGCCATCTTCTGAGTCATCCAAGGACAAAGCCCTTTCAAATTCCACCATCTGCAGTTTTAACGTATCCTCTGACGATTCTTTGAACGAAGTGGCTGAGGGGAGAAGATGAATGTCGCTGGATTCAGTGGAGGCATGGAAGCATCCTGCTGTTGCGGTGCAATAGTTGGTGACGCATTGGGTACTGGAGAAACTGGAGTTAAAGTCATTGTCGTAGAAGTGATCCTCTCCTTGGATTGAGATCTTCTATGTACTTTCAACTTCTCGACTTTCCTGTTGCTTTCTCCTCCGTGCTTTCGCTTGAGGGAATCTCCTGCGCCGAAGTTTCCCGTGACTTGATTCATCAATGCTTCGTCAAGGCAATATCCCTTCGTCAGCAACCAGTTTGAAGTATTCACCAACACAACTATCGACCTTTCTTCAATTGTGTTGCAGCCTCCTATGTTATTTTGTAGTATGGCTTTATCTCCTCCCATTTGATGGTAAGTGTCAAGTACCACATTCCCATCATCTTTAAGATCCGCAGGTATCGGCGCTAGTCCAAAGTCAAACACTTGCTTTGCTTTGATGACTGCTGAAATCTCTTTTCTAACCTTATACTCACTTTTGCACTTCATCCATAGATCTTCTAATGAAGGCCCATGTGCGTAATGCTGGGAGATTGTCTTCCTAGCTACTCCAAATGGATCGAAGTTCAGCCGTGTAGGGAAGAACTCTTTCTCATACTCAGATAACATTAGTGCTTCCATCCCTCGAGCTCTGTGAGTGCTAATGCAGCTGTAATATCCCATAGTGATTGGAAAGAAGCCCGTAGACTTGTGTTGCTTTCATTGAAGGTCGTGTAACTCCACAAGTTGCCTGCTTAGCTCCATGGTGATCAATCTATCATTCGAGATACATGGGCATCTTTATTGGTTCTCTAGAAAATCCTGTAATCCCGAGCTATGTGAAATCTACAAATTGAATGAATAGACTTCCAATATTGGACACAGCTTCCCACGCTTCCTTGCTTACCCTGTTGGCGTTCAAGTCTTTGTCTAGCCTGCAGATGAAATCGTAGAAGAAGTCATCATTGATCATTTTGAAGTCTTTCTCACATGCAGGTATAGTAAGTGTTGGGGTAGCATTCGAAAATGGGGTCCTTGGAAAGAACACCACATCTATCCAAATTTGGAAAAGACGCCCGTGAAGAAGCCGGCAGATACATCAAGTATGAAGTCATCTTGAAGCTGAAAGTACACTTCACATTCCGGAGTTGCTCACCAATGTTGTTGCTAATAATTTCGACCAATTGATTATGGAATCAACCTTTTCGATTTCAATAGTCCCGATGAAAGCATACATCCATGTAAGGAAAGTGTAGGCATTCGCTTCGCCATTCATTCCGCATAGCAATTTGATGACATCATCTACCTCCTGCACCAAATTGGACCATGGAAGAGTTCGAGGAACTTTGAAGGAGATCTAGGCTTCTTCATGTATCGGCTATTCATGATGCTCACGCAATCAGCTCTATGCTTCTCCCATCTACTGTCAGCATCCTGAATGCTAATGGAAGTCACCACCTTTCGTGACCGGAATCTTCGAACAATAATTGATGAACTCCGCGTCCAAACGAATTATTATCTTTTCCGAAGCATCACACACTGATCTGGATGAAGGATGATAAGATCTAGCACACTCCATCACGAACTCTGGCAATTGGGTTGTACATGGAAAAGCTGCTGCTCGGATAATTCCACTGCTTTTGACCGCACGCATGAGTGAAGTCTTTCCCGCTCTAGATCTATCAATCAAATCGAAAGAGGTTCCGGGCCTAGATCTGTGTCTCCTATGTCTGCAAGTTTAGAAGCAATGCATGAATCCATCGTGCTTTCTTTTTCATCTCTTTTCGCCATGGCTTTGTCTATCTTCATATGAATAATTCTTTTTCTTCTAACTTGGTCGGATTTCTTCAATACTGGTGCAAATCTGGACAATTCTTCAGATTCGGAGGATATTTGCAATGTATTGGACATTGCTAAAAACTCATTTTCTTTTGTAAAGCACCTGTAGTGAATTCCTGCAATTTATTCAGACAAAAATGGCCACCGGTGCATGAATAGTGAATTTAAATTGTAAAAATATGCACTTTTCAAGCCTGCTGCCCCAAAAATTGGTGTTTAATTTGCACATAAAGAGAGCATGAATCCTTTCAACAACACCTGAGCTCCTGTAACACCTGTGGAAACAATTATGCAAACAAAGATCAACCTTCTTCAGAGCATGCACCAAATCTGGAAGCTTTTAGCCTTGTTGTCACCTTGTCTGAGCAAAATCCTTCCTCTAATGGGGGCACACTTTTCCACTTGGCTGCAATTCTTCACCTGTGATTTGAATAATTCACCCATATGGCTGCCCATGCTTATATAACCTTCATAATTCTATAATTAATAATTTCCCTAACAATTAAAGGCAATTAATTAATTAAAAATCATGCTTTTCTCTTTTAAAAATAGCATGTTTAAGGACAGCCATCCAATAAATTAAATTAATCCAATTTAATCCTTCACACATCACTTCACTTAAGCTTCACAGTGTGCTTTGACCATAGCCACTGAAAATAGAAATTAATTTAATGTTTTAATGCCTTAAAAAACATTAAATAATACCCAAATGGGGCGCACTTTTTGAGAGGAAGAGGGCAGCCATTAAATAAATTAAATTTAATGCTTTTAAATCCTTTCTTTTATTTCAACTTTGACTTGTTGACTTCCTCCAAGCTTGGGCGCACTTTTTGAGAGAATAGATTAATTAAAATAATCAATTTAAGGCTGCCATTCTCTCACCAAAGGGGGCGCACTTTTTTGCACATGTAATTCTATTTTTAAGAATTTTTCCACAATGGGATTCTTTACCCTGCAAGGCAGGCACCAAAATCCCGTGATCCACTTAAGTGATTTGACTTTGACAATGGGATTATTTACCCTGCAAGGCAGGCACTAAAATCCCATGATTTCACTTAAGTCACTTTCCTTTTATTTTATCATGGGAATTTTTACCCTGCAAGGCAGGCAATAAATTCCCACCTGCCTGCAGCCTCTATTTTTCCCACTGCAGCTTAAGTGACTTTTATAACACGGGAAAAAGTACCCTGCTAGGCAGGTATAAAATTCCCACCCTGCCTGCGGCTTATATTTTTCCCCTTGCAGCTTAAATCCTTTGTTTTCCAAAAATGTGCCCATCCCCACAACTTATTCAATTCTGTTCTCATGAGAGGCTCCATGTGTGGATTGATTGGCCTTTGTTTTTGCTGATGGGTTTAGCACTTGGCTCCAATTCAATAGTGTGTTGAGCTAACTTGGGATTGAAGCCTTTCAAATCTTCATAGCTCTAAATAAACACATCGGGAATTCTTGACAAAGCTGCATGAACTCATACCTTCTTGCTCAATTGACACTTTACCAATTTGGAGTGACTTGCCTTCTCCCACCAAGATGGGCACTTGAATCTTCTCCCTTGACTTGGATGTTTGCTTTCTCCTTCCTAAACTGATCATTAGGATTGAAAATGGACTCCAAAGTGACAAGCCCCTTTGGAAGTTTGTTGGTTCTCGGTTGTACCACTTGATCACCATCTTTGTTGTTCCAACTTTTCCGATTTTTAGCTAAGAACTCAGCCTCTTCTTGCAATAAATGGATGATTTGTTGATCATTTTCAAACACTTTCCAACTTACATTGTTATGCAGGAACTTAAGGCCTTACAATCACATGAATGTTTGGCTGTACTTTTCCTTCTTGATGCTTTCAACAACATCAAAGGCTGCTCCAATCCGTAAGTCCGCCGGCAAGCTTGGTTTTCTTTTCTAGGGATGGATTTGATGCTAAAGCCCTCAAAATCTTCAATGAGGTTCCACACCCTATTTTTGTAGCACTTGAGCATATCATTCTTGGAAGCATATTTCCCCTTAACTTGGTTGACAATCAACTCACTGTCACTAAAGACTTGCAAGTTCTTTATTCCTCTCTTGATTGACCAATGCAATCCTTGTATCAAAGCTTTATATTCAACAGTGTTATTAGAACATGCAAACTGAAATCTAAAAGCTGAATAATACTTAACTCCTTGAGGTGAAACAAGCATAGCTTCCCCTCTTATACCTTGTCTACTTCTTGATCCTTCAAATAACAACTTCCATACCTCATTTTCATTCTTGTGGTCTAGCTTGGTGATGCTAGGAATAGGCTGATTTTCTTCATGTATGCAATAGACTCCTAGCTTAGATTCTTCTATTTCTTGATAAGGATCAAAAGCATGCACCTTGCTTGCCCATTCATCAAGAGTCAAATATGGGATGCTTCCAACTTTGGTGTCAGCTTCATCAGTGCTTGGGTAATCCTCTTGATCAAACACTGAACAATTGGTATTGATTTGGCTTGGAGTGTGAGGCTCAATGTGAAAGTTTGCAATAGGCTCAAATCTGATTGTGGCTTTGGTTCCATATCTTGTTTTGAACAACATGTGTGACCAATCAGCAGATAAGTAACCTCCAATCTTAGCTATGAAATCCCTTGACAAACATAGGGCAAAGAGTGGTGGAAGATCTATCACTGAGACATCTTGCAAAACAACAACGTTGGGGCATGCATGCAAAGTAAGACTCAAGTTTTTAATCACTCCTACTATTGTCACTTTGTTGTCCCATCCAATTGCACTACCCCTTTGGAAATGACTTCATATTGGAGGCCCAACTGATCAGCTATTTGCTTGGGCATTACTGAACTACTTGCCCCGAGAATCAATCATGCAATTGTGTACTAATTTGTCCCCAATGATCAATGAAACATAGAATGGAGGGGGCTTCAACATTTTACCTTGTTGTTCTCCATGATTCTCTTTAGGTTGGGCAGCATTTGTGAGTACCTTCTCTTGCATTTGGACTGTTGATTTGAAGTTGACCAGTCCTTCATGGCAGCTTGTAGCAAATCTCTTTGGCATGGGATGGATAGTGATTCCCACATTGATATGTTTACATTTGTCTTATTCATCTGATCAATGATTTTGAATGGAGATGAAGCATCTCTCTACTATCCGTTGGCTGCACATTCATCCCTTGCACATGGGCAGCAATAACTGGCATCTGAGTTGGTCTAGGAGCTGGCTTGGGTTGTCCTTGCGTGTTTGGAACTACATTTTGTTTGCCAACAGTTTGTGGAGTGGTAGAAGGTTGTGGACCACTTGGAGCCAATGGCTGCCCTTCACCCAAATTTATCCTTTTTGACCTTGTGTTGGCTGCAACACTTTGAGATATTGTTTGATTCATGCCACAAAAGTCTTCTGCCTGCCAGTTTACAAGTGTGGTATCATTTGGAGCTGATTGTTGCTAGGATGTTTCTTATTGTTGGTTATTTCCTTGACTCCCTTCACCCTCTACACCAGTTGTTGTTACCATTAAGGCTTGATTTAGAGCACCATTGAAGCACATAGACTAGTTATGAGGTTCATTACATGGGAAACACCAATCATACTCTTGAGCTATGTTGTTTTTTACTGGCACTAGTGCTTTAGAGGCAGATGCAACATTGGGATTATAAGGCTGAAATGGTCTGTTGGCAGGAGGCCTTGCTTGATTTTGATTTACAGTTGGATTGGGTGGTCTTTGAGGCTGATATGGCTACCTATTAGGCTGAGCTTGAGGCTAATAAGAAGGTCTAAAACTTTGGGCTTGTTGCCTCTTGAGTGTAACTAGCTCATTACCTAAATTTTGCAATTGCTTCATGACTTCTTGAAGTTCATTTGAGGCACTAGAAGATGAAGTAGAAGTTTCATTTGAACTCTGATTTCTAGGAGTGGGAATAGGAGCTAAATTAGGCGCTTGACTAGTGCTTGGACTTTCTAAATTTGGATACAATGGCATTGGAGGCCTAGGAGCTAGCTTACCAGCTTGAATCAGATAATTTTCAGCCCTAATGGCAATGCCATAAGCAGCAGGGATAGTTGTGCCTCCCATGGATTGAATTAACATAGAAATATCGAATTTAAAGCTTTAAGGTAATATAGAAAAGCACCTTCATTGTTGGCCTTACTGCCATTGGAATTCTCTCCCAAGTCCTTTAAAATCTGAAGTTGAAGTCAGTTAGCTGCTCATTGGGAGCTCTCTTGATAGTTGTCAATTGTTCCAAAAGGGACAAGTTATCTCCCTTTTTCCAAACTGCGCTCATGGAGGGTTATACATAACTAGTTCAAATTTTGGATAGAGCCTGGAGCAAGGCTCCTGAACCATTGCAAAGCTTTCCCTTTGAATGAAGATGCTAGCAATTTGACAACAATTTGCATCTCATTAATCTCATGGATTGCACAAATATTAGCAATATCCTTGACATGATCACCAGGAGTGGTTTAATTCTCTCCAGTAAAGTATGGAATGTTCTTCAATGCTACAACTGGGATTGGATTTTGTGCATTGAGAGCAAGTGGGATGCTACCAGTGAAATTGACATAGGGGTTGTGTTGTGCCGTTCTAATTGGCCTTAGAACCCTTATTGATTGGATGAAAGGTCTACCAGGTGGAGGAGTTGATAGAGTTATATTTGGTGGAGATGGAGACCTTTGGATTCTCCTCCCTCTTTGTCTTCTTCTTGGAGATAATTGTAGATACTCAAACACCACTTCTTCTTCTCCAACTCTTGACCTTGTGGTGATTCTTCTCATGATTTTTTCAAGTCTGCACTGCTAAAACTAGTTGATTCTTCTTCTTTGGAGTCGACAGGATGTGCAATTCGAGCTCTTTTAAGTAGAAACTTGCAAAAATGCACATCAATTTTGTTGCAATGAAGATGAAGACCTCTAAGGTCCCACATGGTGTGCCAAAACTGTTAGTGCAATTCAACAGCACCCTCTGGATGTTCTATCAGGTTTCTAGTTGACATTTTAGCATCCAGTGTGATTGCACAACATTTGATCTTTTCACACAAGTGTGGGAATTGCATGGACTGGAAAAGATCCTCCATATTAGAGGATGGTTCCTCAACTCCTCTGTTCAAGTGTGCATAACATTCTATAGAGGGTTTACCTATAACTTAATCAAACTTTGCCAAGGGGATAGGGTTGAGAAAATGCAAAAAATAAACCTAGTCTAATTAAGGTGATGCACCAAAGGAGTAGTAGACATCTGCTACTGCAAGATATACACAATTCACAAGAAAATACAACACAAAACATGCACAAATTTCCAAAATGTAATGAGAGATCAGGAGACAATGATAAACACATGAAAGGATTGAGAAAATTCAATCACAGAGCATACATTATCATTCCAGGTCCAATACAGTGCATTACAATGGCCAAGAGGCAAAAGGGGATGTTGTAGTTGTATGAAAAGGTAAAAACTCCACAAATCTACCTGATGAGGAAGAAAAGAGAAGTTGTAGAGCAAGAAAAATGTCTAACTCGACTCAAAAATGAGCCCATTCTGGCTTTTACAATGCCCATTCAAGCCCAGGAGAGAGAAACGTGGGAAAACCTGAAGGAGCTTTCAACCACCGACCAAATTCATAAAGCATGGGTTCCCTTAAAAATCCACTTCCCAATGTTTTAGACCATGCTGGGAGAGAATGCGAGCCATTCCTCATTAAAAATGGTGGTTGAAATGTCATTTCTATCGATTTCCACATGCCAGAGGTGTTTTCCAATTTTCTCTCTCCAAACCCCACCAAAACACAAAATTGAGCCTAAATCATGTAGAGAATTTCACCAGCTTTCCAATGATATAAAGAGCCTTTGGAAAAATTTCTAAAAATTCTCTCTTGGCTGAAGCTCTGAGGCCACGTGGCATGATGTGATTTTTCGCAAACCTTTGCTCTCAACTTTTCCATCACTTTTGACCATCTTCCCTGAGCTCGACACATGGCGCAATCCTATTGGACGTGGGCCTTTCCTTCTCCTTGTTCTTTACGGGCTGCCTTATATTTTTTTTGCCACGTGGACACGTGGCATGATCTTATTGGCTTAGACTTTCGGGGTGGGCATTCATCACTTTATTTTCCCTATTTTGTGAAAGGGAAAAATTCCTTCCACGCCTCTGCCTCCCGCCACCATGGATATGTGGCCTCCTTTGATTGGTCAGCGGGCCTTAGGGCTGAAAAATTCATTTGCGCCAACCTTTGGGAAATTTTCCCAACTCCTCCCCGCCGGTTCGACCCCAACGGCCCACAGGACACGTGGGTTTGCCTCTTATTGGCCGAGGCTCTCGGGCCAAAAATTCCTTTGTGAGCCCCGCTAAACACTTGGTGAAAATTTCTAAGTTGATTCCGCCTCCGCCACTCGATGCCACATGGCGGGCTGTGATTCGTGGCGGACCTACCATGGAAAAATTTCCCATTGCAACAATACTTGGTAAAATTTTGAAGTTTTCTCCCACCACCCTATGCTCGATGCCGACGTGGCAGCTTCGATTGGCGGCGGGCCTATCTAGGAAATTTTCCCACAAAAATCCACCGAACCATAACTTCAAAAATAGAAGGAGTTAGGAGGGAAACTTTACCTTTCTGGAAAGCTGAGAAGGAGCTCTATCCAATGGTACCATTCTAGAAGGTTTTGAGTGCCTAAAAATAAAAAAATTCTGGTGAGGCACAAGGGAGGAAGGAATGAAGGGAGTTAGCCAAAAAATAAGCAAGGGGCTTATTTTGGATAACAATAGTCATTTTATAAAGAAAATTTTAATCAAATTATACACCTTTTTGTTGTAATTTACGATAAAATTATCGTCTCTTTATGATGATATTTTGTAAAAATGATAAAATTATCATTTTTATACAACGTTTTTTTAAAAATGATAAAATTATCATTTTTTGTTGTCGTAATTTTATTGCGAAACTAAAGAAAAATTCACTCACGTTTCAATTCAATTATTGATATTGTTCTAATATTTTTGTTTATATATTCTTTTCATACAAGATCTCTCTTTTGTGACGTAAAAGTGATCGAGATCAATTACAAGGATTGAAATACGACATGGGGATTTATCTATCAATCTCTTATTTAATCCTTATTTGTTAATTGTTATCGTATTTTACACATAAATGGGATCTAATCAGTTTGCAATTAACAAATCATAGATGTTGAATGGAAACAACTACAACATTTGGAAAATCTGATTGAAAGCAAAATTTATGGCTCACAAGTTGTGGGAAGTTGTAAGTGGAACAGAGAGAGCTCCTACTGGAAGACATGCAACTGCTGATAATGTTGCCTCATATCAACAGAAAATACAAGAGACAATGTCGATTATATTTCAAGCGTACAAGATAACTTTCTACTTCATATCATAAATCTTGAGAGTCCTAGTGAATCTTGGGCACAGTTGGAGTCGATGCACAAAGGTACATGTTTGTCAAAAGTTATTAAATTAATTTTAGAGCTTATGACAACTCCCATGAAGGGAGATGAAAAAGTGATTAATTATTTAGCGAAAATAAAAAATATTAAATCACAACTAGATGGATGTGGTAGTAATTTAATTCATGATAAATTACTTTATTTTATTGTTCAATTAAATATCCATGAAAAATTTAGAAATTTCATTTCAATTTTGAATTCTAAATACCAAATAGAACAAGACATACCAGATTTGTAAACCCTAAGTGCTCTTCTAATACAGGAAGAACAAGTAATGACGAATTTTGATTCTAAGGAGAATGCCTCTCAGGCACTTCTCGCTCAGAAATCAAAAGATAAAAACTTTAAATTTAACAAAAACACAAAGCAAACTCCTAAACCTCCTAGCAAGGATAAGAAACCAGAAACCTTAGAGTTAGCTTTGATGGAAAATGTCACAATTGTGGTAAATTTGGACATAAGAAAGATGATTGCAAATTTAAGAATAGAACAAATTCTAAATTTCAAAAGGGTAACAAATCTGTTCAAAATCAAAAACAAAATTAGAACAAGAATCAGAAAAATAACCAAAATCAAATGTAATTTCTTGTATGTTGTGTTTATTCTTTGCAAAAGAGAATGAATGGATATTAGATAGTGGTGCTTCTAGGCATATGACATTTAGGTCTGATATTCTATCTAATCTTAGTGAATGTAATGAACATATCTATTTAGGAGATCATTCCATTCTTGATGTTCATGGTCAGGGAAAAGAAAAAGTAGAAAATGGTTTCATTAACAATGTATTGTTAGTACCTAATTTAAAAATGAATTTACTTTCTTTCTCTCAGTTAACTCAAAATAACTATAGTGTTACATTGTTAAAGGATAAATGGTTTATTAAAAATGAACATAATGTAACTATAGTTGAAGGCATTCAAAGAGATGGTTTATATGTATTTTTGGGTTTCCTTTTTGCTTCTTGTTTAACTACTGATAAAAGTGATTTGTAATTATGGCATGAGAGACTTGGTCATGTTAATTTTAGGAGTATGCATGACATGTCTCATTTAAACCTTGTAACTGGTCTACCACCCATTTCCCAAAATCATGAGACTTGTGAAGGTTGCTTACGTGGTAAGAAATATATTAACCCTTTTCATAGTCATCATGATGATAACTCTTCAAAACCTTTAGAGCTTGTTCATAGTGATGTTAGAGGACCTCTAGAAGTTCCCTCTCTTAATGGTTCCTTGTATGTTATCACTTTTATTGATGATTTCTCTCGTATGATTTGGTCATATTTCATTAAAAATAAATCATATGTCTTGTCAAAATTTAAAGAATTTAAAGCTTTAGTCGAAAACTCTTCTAAATTTAAAATTAAAAGACTTAGAACTGACAATGGGGGAGAATATGTGAGTCATGAATTTGACTCATTTTGTATTGAATGTGACATTCAAAGGGAATTAACCACTCCTATTCCCTCAACAAAATGGGAATCTGGAAAGGAAAAACCACACTATTTTAGAAATGGATAGGACCATGATTCATTCTGCTCAAGTTCCTAAGTTTCTTTGGGTAGAATCCATGAACATTGTTGTTCATATCTTGAACAGAGTTCCCACTAAAGCCTTGGTAAATTCAACTCCTTTAGAAAAATGGTCAAACCAAAAACCTAGTGTATCTCATTTGAGAATTTTTTGTAGCCCTATTTTTCTCTTTATTCCAAAGTCAAAATGAAAGAAGCTTGATCAGACTTATTTTCCATGCATCTTTGTAGGATATGGTATAAAAACTAAAGGTCTTAGGATCTTTGATCCCTCTAAAAGAGAAGTTATAGAAAATAGGAATGTTAAAATCTTAGAAAAACCTTTTTGTTCTTCTTCTTCATCTTTTATTTCTTATGATGTTTTAAATGAAAATGAAAATAATGAATTTGAAAATTGTGAAACTGATATATGTAATGAAGAAACTAGTATAGAACCTATAGTTAATAATGAGATTGTTCCTAGTACTTTTGTAACTAAAATGACCTAGATGGGCTGAGTCTGTTATTCAAGACTCTAACTCAGGTAACCTTCAGAAAATGACAAGAAGTCATCATACATACCATGCTTTGATGACCTTGTATGAACTTGAACCCCAAAATTTTGAAGAATCCTCTTCTGATGAAAGATGGCAAGATGCTATGAAATCTGAATACACTACTTTAATTAAAAATCAAACATGGGAATTAGTCCCTCCTCCTGAAAAATGAAGTATAGTCGGATCCAGATGGCTATACAAAATCAAATATAAAGCAGATGGCAGTATAGATAAATTCAAATCCCAACTTGTAGCTTGAGGGTTTACTCAAAACCCGGTATCGACTACGTAGAAACTTTTGCACCAGTTGCAAAAATGAGCACAGTAAGGATTTTGATTGCCATAGCTGCTCAATATGGTTGGGAAATCCATCAAATGGATGTAAAAAATGTTTTTTGAATGGTGATTTACAAGAAGAAATTTATATGACCCAACCAAAAGGCTTTGAAGAACCAGGAAAAGAAAAGTATGTTTGTAAATTAAAAAAATCTTTGTATGGTTTAAAACAAGCTCCTAGAGCTTGGTATTCTAAAATCAATAGTTTTTAATGAAATTGGTTTTTCTAACTATGCATCTGATAATGATTTATTTGTTAAAATTGAAGAAGATGTTATTATTCTCATTGTATTGTATGTTGATGATTTACTAATCACTAGTAATTCTAATACTTTAATTATGAAAATTAAAGAAAAATTAATGCAATATTTTGAGATGACAGATTTAGGTTTATTACATCATTTTTAGGCATGGCTATATTTCAAGATAAAAATTCTATTGTAGTATCTCAATCACAATATGCAACTAATCTTCTTAAAAGATTTAATATGCTTGATTGTAAACTAGTTTTTATTCCTATAGAAGTAGGATGTAAACTTGATCCTAAACCTGCATGTGAAAAAGCTAATCCTACTTTATACAGGAAACTTGTAGGTAGTTTGATTTATCTAACTATTACTAGACCTAACATTTCTTATGCAGTAGGGATTGCTTCAAGGTTTATGCAGGAACCTTATCAGGATCATTGGAAGTTAGAAAAAAATAATTTTTTGTTATGTAAAGGGCACTATTAATTATGGTTTACATTATATTTCATCTAATAATGCATATTTACATGGATATTGTGATTCTGACCATGCTTTAGTGATGTGATAGATCGTAAATCTACAATTGGATATATATTCAAGTTTGGTGCAGTGTCATTACTTGGAGTAGTAAAAAGCAGCCGATAGTTTCCATTTCTTCTACTGAGGTAGAATACGTATGTCAATGGAAGTATAGAAAGAATCTATGTGGTTGAAAATGTTGTTGGAAGAAATACACATGTAAGTTAAAGGAAGTACTTCTCTTCAATGTGATAGCCAGAGTTGTATTGCTCTTGCAAATAATCTAGTTTAGCATCAAAGGATGAAGTATATCAAGATACATATGCACTTTATTCGCGATAAGGTTCTCAGTGGTGATATATATCTCTAGTATTTCCCTACTAAAGATCAGGTTATAGACTTGTTCACGAAGTTATTGTGTGTTGCGAAAGTTCTGCAAGTTTCAAAATATGCTTGACCTTTCGAGTTGTCATTGAGGGGGAGTGTACATGCAATATCAGCTCCTAATGGTCAACCGGTTGATTGACTCCTCTTCCTCCTTACTTATACTCTAGTTTAAAAGCATTGTAAAAGATCGTGTATGGTCTAAGGTAAATTGATAGAGTTTACATGTAAACTGATAGAGTTTATGGGGAAAGTACAATCTAGTGTGTGCATCTATTTGTAAAGGAGGTCCTTGTGTTATAAAAGGCTCCTAAAGATGTGGTATAAGAATATTTCCATGAGAAATAGTGAGATGTAGTCTCACAAATCATATTTAACCTAAATCATATGTCTAATTTATGGATTCCAAATCCTTTTGTACCAAAAGGTAAGTTGAGCATGATGAAGGTGTTATAAATCCTTCAAAAGTACACGTGCTAGCCTAAACCTTTAGGGTTTATGGATTTGTAAATCTTGTTGTACAAACAAGTAATTTTGGCATATGGATCCCCACTTAATATTAAGGGGAGTGTTAGAACTATAATATTAAGTGCATCATAATGTTTAGTTTATAGTTAAATAATATAGAATAGTTATATTCTTATTATTTAAATATAAACTATAGATTAGGTTTGATTAGTTATTAAGTAACTAATTATTAATTAAAATCGGGTGTACCCGTCACTTAATAGACATAACCCTTCGGGTTATTTATATATGACTATGGGTCATATTTGAAATGTATAAAAAAATAATAGTCATGTGATTACGGATGATCATGGGTGAAACAAGGGTAGTAAGGAGGGAGGAGTTACTTTGGATGTAAATATTTTTTTCTCATACTAATGGAATATTCTTCGTGGTTTTTAACCCATTTACGGGTTTTCCACGTTAAATCATGTGTCAATGTGTTCTCTCATTTATTTATTTTATGTTGTTTCATTTATTATAATGTTGTTTTATAATGTTTGAATAATATTTAATATTATGTCATTAAAAATATCTCGTCCTTGACACAAACCAAACATATAGCAGCCCAAGTGCCTAAATTCATTGGGAAGTGAAGTCAAAGTGCACATCAAAACTGAAAAAATGGACACACCTCCAAAAACAAACACCAAAAAACTAGGGCAACCGCCACTTTGTAGGCCAGAAAATGAAAAGGAAATAAAAACAAAAAGGAACGACAATTATACACAAAAACAACAAACCTTTACACTTTATCAATGACTATACCCGACAAGAGATATTCGAGTTTAAGAAATTTTTAGTTGCCTTTCATTGACAAACAACTCTAGCAAGTCTCCATCCAAATCATTCGGAAGAAGGTATGTTCACCAATTTGTATGTCAATAGAGTAGGGGCCCATCCATAGTGCATTAAATTTTCCATGAAGGAGAGGGGTATCCACCTTATCATTTTGGTATTATTCTATAGAAGTAGTCAAGGAACTTCTAGAGTGAGTTACTTCATCACCACAAGACACGCCTCCACCCATTCCCCACTAAACAAGTTCTAGTAATACCATCATCATACTGTAGAATATTTTCCCTTGGGCCAAAAAATGTTTAAATTTCATGTTTTCTTCTAGTTTTTTCCTTAAAAATTTTAAGGCCATCGATGGACATACATGTAACTTTAGCGATTGTGTCCTAGTTGACCAAAATTTTAGTACCTCTCATCTGGATATAACCCTCTTCCTAGGATTTCCCAAATTCATTAGCCAATCATGGATAATGTCCCTATAATTTTTAATGTAAGTCGACAAACCACCCCGCCAAAGGAGCCTCCAAAAAGTGGCATCCCTTTTCAGATGCAGGTAGGTCATGGGTTCAATATGCACTCTCTCGCCACCTATGTTGTGCCCTCTAAAAACCAGTCGTGATATTGAGCCCAATTAAGGAAAAGGACCAAAAAGGAGCCTTAACTCAATGTTGCTTTTAAAAAACCATTCTAAATTATGATTCAAGTCCACACATATCTTGTCCTGCATATCCCTGTAATCATGAATCCCTAACTCAACATATCTTGTCTTCATTAATCATATTTTTATATCATTCAAAGGTAAATCCTCATATTGCTAATACATATTTTACGGTAGGTCAAATCCATGATTGGCCATACCATCCACCATCTTTTTCACATTCTTGAGCATGTGTTGTATCTCAACTCTCTCAAATGACCCCATCAACTACTTGGATTCCTTAATGATGGTCTTAAACTTCCATCCAATGATTTCATTATGCATAAGAGCATTGATCATGCACAAGGATTCCCCTTCAATTATTAGGATTTATATGTTCATAGTTTCACTTAGATTTAATTCTGAAATCATATCTATAGCTTCAACATGGTTGTTTGAGTGATGCCCAACCGGGACAACATATGCCATTAGAAAAACACCCTTATGGTCCCCTATTATCCCTCCCCTAGCACTTCCTTCCCTAATCTTAGCCAAAACATCAAAGTTTAGTTTGTACCATCTAGATGGTGGAAATTTCCATTTAACCTTCCTTTTTTATCCTCCCCTTCTTTGGAAAGTATAGACTTACTTTCAACATAAACCATTTAAAACCTAGTTCTTAAAGTTCCTATTATATTATTTTAGCTATAAAATGCGGTGATAGCTTATATACAAATATTCAAAACCCTAGTTTGGCTTATATGATTGTAATATTATTATTCGGACTTTGGCACCACCTAAGTTTAAATAAGAATGCAATATCGATATTCTCGCCAAAAGCATATTGATTTTGGGTGACCGAACAAGTGAATTTGTAGCTTCTAATGCAATTGTTATATCATATAACAAAATCAGAGATAATTTTTACACCAAATATCTCAAGTATCATAGAAAATTAAATCTTTCTGTTAAAACAGATGTGGAAAAGCAATTTTCATGTCTTCTAGATTCTCCTAGGTTGCACTTTCTTCATTAAATTGGTCCCATTGGACCTTGCATTGACTTATTTCCTAGTTACGTAAGTGTAACTTGTGATTTTCCAGCACCCTTATGGGTTCAACCATGATTACCCCTGGGTCTTGGACCTGCAAATAATTCCAATTTAACACATGTGAAAAATCTGAAACATATTTCTTAAGCAAGGAAATATGAAAAACATCATGCATCCATGCCAATGTGGGAGGCAATGCTAAGCGATAGGAAATAGGATTGACCACTTCTACAATTTTAAATGGTCCAATAAATCGAGGTGATAACTTGGTTACCTTGCCAAAAGTAATAAAACTCTTTTTAGGCTTGACTCTTAAAAAGACTTTTTCACCAAGTTTAAATTTCCTATCAACCCTTTTCAGGTCTGCATAGCTTTTCTACCTATCAGTAGCTTCCTTTAATCACTCACGGATTAATTTTACTTTTGTTCCATTTCAGTAAGCATTTCATGTCCAATTACCTCTCTATCTTCTATGTTATCCTAGCTAACAGGGGTTCTACACTTTCGTCCATATAATGCTTTGAAATGTGTCATTTTTAGAGAGGAATGATATGTGTTATTATATGCAAATTCAACCAAAGGAAGGTATTCTTCCCATTTTTACTTGTTGATCCATACAATACATTCTAAGCATGTCTTTCATTCCCGATTAACTCTTTTCGGTTTGCCCATCCGTTTTCGGATGGTAAGTGGAACTAAAGTTCCATTTTGTTCCTAAGGCTGCATTTAGAGTTTTCCAAAAACATAAATTCATTTTTAGATCTCTATCAGATATAATTAGCTCAGGTACACCATGTAATCTAAAATTTTCATGAACAAATATTTTTTCAAGAACAAGTGAATCATCGTTCGATTACTGCAATGAAATGAGCTACTTTTGTTAATTTTTCAACCACAACCAAAATAACATCATGTTTATTTTTAGACATAGGCATTCCTTGAACAAAATCCATACTTATTACTTGACATTCATACTGCAATATGTTATAAGGGTACAATAAACCATTTGGGTGCATATGTTCAACCTTAACACGCTGACATTCTAAGCAATGTGATACCTAATCAAGTATATATTTCTTCATTCCTTTCCAAAAATATTTTTACATCAACAAGTATTTTTGTCACTTTGGAATGTCCATAGTAAGGTGCATTGTGAAATTCAATCATCAATTTCTTCCTTAACTCATTTTCTAAGGGTACATCATGAGCACATTAATATTTCAACCTCTTGATATCCCACTATATAATAAGATATAAAGGTGGCCATAAAAAGTATATTTAGGCTAATTCCATACACTATAAAATGGAATTCAAATTATCATCTAGTGACTTTCAATGTAATAAACCTTCAAAAATAATGAGGCATCATACCTCTAGATTCAAATTTGAGACTAGTGTCCCTTTGCACCTTTTGCCTTTTCGAACGGTCTCTCATTTGGTCTTCGTGGTTTGAGTTTTTCGGATTTTTGAGAAATATAGCATGATTACTAGTGAACTTGATGATTTTCTCACTCATTTCATTACCTCTGTTTTTTTACATGAAATTTGTATTTTCTCATTGATTACTAAGCTTATCCCACTTGCTAACTTTCTATTGCTATTATGAAGATGAGCCTCAATCATACTTGCCTCATCATTTGCATGCCAAGGTATATGTTCTTCATTGATATAAATCTTCTCTTCACTGTCACCTTATTCATAACCATTGTCTTCATGGGTTGATTTTCATCAAATGTTCTTGAAACGTTGAAATTATCACCAGATCTCTTGATAGTCTTGTGTTTACTACTACATCAAGCAAGTATGATATATTTCAAGTTTTGCTAAGGTATCTAATTAGTTTATGATATAATTTGAATCTATAGCGAGGTGGGGAAGGCTTTTTTCTTCATCTGAAAAAATGATTAGAGTTTTAGATATTGGCTCTACTCTCTTTCTCCCCGATGGTGATGGCGTTGCTTTAGTTGTTGAGTCGGCATGAATCCTATGGGACCTTGTACTGGAATGGAGAGCCTTTTCTCTAGTTCATGTACTCTACAAGAAAGGGTAGGTACAACATTTATTGAGGTCTTATCATACAATACATAAGATTCCTTGGGGATTTCCTTCTGATTGATTTCCTCATTGCATAAAAAGGGGCACTCATACTCGGTCATTCTTGTTACGGCTTGCCTCATCTCAATCTAGAACTTCTTCACAACTTTGGTGCCTTTTGGTGCTCCCACCAAAAAGGTAATAATATATTGTTTGAAATGCTAAGAAGATAGGGTTAATCTTGATCAGCCTTAGAAGGAGGGAGTGTTAAACTTAATTATGTGTCAAAGTCCCTTGGTCATCCCACAGGATTGCAACTTCGAGCAGGACCCTAACAAACCCTTCATCTAGGCCTATAAAGTCAAAAATTTGGTTCAAGTTTTCCAATGAGATCTCCTTTAAGTTAGTTGTTATAATTACTCTTGCCATTACGCCAAAATAATAATTATCTACAAACCTACACACTCAAGGATAAAAGGAACTCAGTATCGAGGATAAGCGAGAACTAAATTTATAGGTAAGATGGTATAAATGAGTTGAAGTAAGTGATTTCACTACCACTAACGGAGTGAAGACTTCATGATCGGTTTGTACAAAGGAAATAAATTTGGAAGCAAGCTGACATCATGTAAAAAGGGTAAAATATGGATCAATGTGACAGAATCCATGTGAAAACACTCTGCTTGGAAAAATGTAGCAATAGAGGCATTTCCCACGAGAAGGATCTACTAAAAGGTATAATGAGTTAGACGTCACATCAAAGTCGATTGGAGGAAAATCAAAAATCATTAAAAGGAGCTCCCTTTACTTGTATGCGAAGGAGTGACTAAACGAATGATGCAAATACAATGATTGTGGTATCCCACTCTTCCTAAGAAAATACATATTAAAATCACTTGCAGGACCTCTACCCGGAACCATAGGAGTAAAAGCATCATTAAGCTATCAGATTTAGTATCGTAAAGGGGGATATTCTTCCTTTTGGGGGTAAAGGAACAAAGGCCCGAAATGTATAAATGTGTTGAGTTTGTTCACACATAAGGGGTTAAATTTTTGAAATTTTTAGAAGAGAAAGGTGTAAATTGAGAGAAACCATTTTCCCAAGAACTTGTTTGAGAAACCTGTTAATTTATTTAGCTTTCAAATTGAATCATGTCAAGATGGTTACAAGTGTACATCCATTGACAAGCATTGAGAATGTAAATGAAACTTTCCCTTGCTCATGAAGTTGATAAAACATGAGTTAATTGTGTTTGATCATGAGAATTGTTGTGTCTACTTTTAATTTTAGATATTTAAAAATAGCTATTCATGCTCCCATTGTAATCTTATATTAATAATACCTCTTAATCACACAAGAATTTATTGTTATTGAGGTTGACCTTTTTCAAATCACACTTTCTATATTGTCCATATAGTTTGGGAGCTTAGTCATCTGTTGGAAAGTGACTATGATATCCAACACATCTAATTAAAAAGGTATACTAGGGAATCATTGAAGCAAGTAGTTACAGTGGCAGTTGAAGGCTTGCTACAAAGGTCTATGACGATAAAATATCTAAAAATAAGTTGAAAGAGTAGGTAAGAACATTGACTTCATGCTTGCAAAAACATGTATGGCCTACGAAGGAGATCAAGAAGTTGTCACCACTGTCACCCCTGAAATGATGGATAAAATTGAAAAGGCTAGTAAGAAAGTTGAAGCAATAGATAAATGGGTAGAGGACTTGTCTCAAAATGGCAGGAAGGTCATTGAAAAGGCAACAAATAGGTATGTAAAATTTACCAAAATACTCAATGATATTAATGAAATTATTGAGCAGTGTGAAAATGAATTGTTTTCTTGGGAGGGGATCTTTCCTAAACTTGAAATAATAAACCAAATTGATGAGGATTTGCTAGAAAAAGAGGGAATAGTGCCACCTAAAGAAAATATCACTCAATATGTGATGGAATATCTAGCTAAAATCAAGGTGGAAATTGTAAATCAAGTTAAAGAAAAGTTGGTAATTGAGAAGGAATGGGTAGGAAAGACTATTGATAACATAGACAACATACTAGAATAGATGGTATTTGATAAGCATAAAATCATTTATGGGAATTGGGAAGTTGATACCCTGACTCAATCCTTTGACAAATACATCAAAGAGGAACCTTGTTCTTATGATGTTATCAAAAGACTCATCTTTGTGGAGAACAAGATTGTCGAGTTGAATAAGAGGTGAGGAGTATAAACCAACCTTGCAGTCACTTCAAAATTAAAAATTCAACCATGGAATACTCTTGTGTAGAGAAATACTCTTCTACTTCATCCATTTACTTGACTCAAGGGTGACTTTCCCTCTTACATTGTGTGGGTTATGATTCAATAGGGAACCTCTGTTTCTAACATAGAAGGAGAATAATGGGCCATATATATATGCATCTTCTTGTCATAAAGCCTAGGGAAATCATGAGACCATTAGTGCTTCAAATGATCTACATTCGGGTAGTTTTTGGGAAGGTGGAGATGAAAGTACAATTTCTTTAAAATAGGGAAGGAAGTGCACATCTCAGCTAGTCTATTCAAGAAAAACAAAATAAGACATTTTGGGAGGAGCTTATCAACACTAAAATTTTCCTCCGTAATTTCTATTTCATTAATGTATGTATTAGGAATATGATGTTGTTAAGTATAATTAGTAGTAGCATTCGATAGAAGATAACGGTGCTACTGGTACGACATCGCCAATAATGTATAGTACGGTAATAGTCAAAGTACAATAGGAATGTTATGGTAAAAAGTAAATATTTGTCGTAAGTGGTTCGGTAATGTTAAAATGTCAAAGTTAGGGTAAGTAGAGAAGTAGGGTCTACATGATTAGGAATTAGAAATATTATATTGGTAATAAGGACAAGGAGTGAGGTCATAAATATTTTGTGTATTTTATTTGTAAAAAGTCTAAAAATGTGGAACCCGTGTGAAATGATAAGGTTTATCTTATCTTAAAAGATAAGCTTACATGTAAAGATAAGAGTTAAGGTATGGAATATGATTCGTCATAGTAGATTTCTTATCTTATCTTAGAGATAAGGTGGATAAGCCTGAAAGTTCTATAAATAGAGAGGTCACCCCCTCATTTAGCATAAAAGGAAGTAGTGAGAAATATTGTATGAGTAAGTGTGTAAAGAAAGCCATCATTTAGAAGGTGTGTTAAAGAAGCCATTAAGAGGTGTAATTGTGAAGTTTCTCCCATAGTTATTGTTAGAAGGCAAGTGGAGTTGGTAACACTTGAAGTACCTCATGGGTGAGATTGTAACAATTTCATGTTGATAATATAATTTACACTTATATTTCAGATTTGTCATCATTCCTTTGTATCATAGTCTATGGTATTCTTGTGTTATGTCTGTTATTGTGTTTCTAGATTACTTCCACCAAACTAAAATTTGTGCATTAGTAAATAATCATAGCATAAGGAGTTCTGGTGGAGAATTATCATAGTGCTAGAATTATAACAAATGAGTAGTGCTGAGGTAAATTATACTGTAATAGAAAAAGAGGCTCTAGCTATCATTTTTGTTGTAAAGAAGTTTAGAAATTACTTGCTAGGGCAGAAATTTATAGTTGTAATAGATCACCAGGCTCTAAAATATATTGTAAATAAGCTTAACCCATCGGGAGGATAGCAAGATGGATAATTTTGCTACAAGAATTTGAATTTGATATTATAGATAGGCCAAGAAAGAAGCATGTCAATGCAGATGCACTCTCTCGAGCCTATGATGGTTTAGGTTCATCTTGTGATGATGATGATTTCCCAGATGCAGCATTATTATCCCTTGACACAATCCCTAGTGAATACATAGATATTTAGAATTATCTGAATGAATTCGAGTTTCCTGATGGTGCCAATGCAAAGACTAAGAGGAAGATTACTCAAGCCAGTCATCCATATTCTATTCTCGCATGGAGTAATATTTCAAATAGGAAATTATGGAAAATACAATAGGGCGAGTTGGACGTGATCAAGGGAAGGAGGTAATAGAAGAATTCCACAATGGTACATGTGGAGGACACTTCTCTAAACAACTTACAGTAAGAAGGATCTTGGATGCAGGTTATCACTGGCCCACTCTTTTTAGAGATTGTTATAATTATTGTAAGACATGTGATATTTTTCAAACACATGGTAACTGTAAGACTTCATCAGCTCCATTATACCTTATTCTTCCACTTGGTCCCTTTGAAAAGTGGGGAATATATAATGTAGGTCCACTTCCAACTACCCCATGCCAAAATAAGTATATTGTAGTTGTCATAGATTATTTAACCAAGTGGGTTGAAGCTAGGCCATTGAAAACAGCTTCCATGGATAAAGTGGCAAGGTTCATATATGAACGCATTGTCACCAAATTCGGTTGTCCATTAGAAATTTTAACGAGATCAAGGAAGCCACTTCATTAATGAGGTGGTAGAAGCCCTAGTCAATAAGTTTTCTATTAAGCACAGGAAGGCAACAACATACAAGCCAATCACAAATGGACAAGTGGAATGAACAAATTTTGTGTTGTGTCAAATTCTAGCAAAAGATGCAGCCTTACAAGTACATAAGTGGGATAAAAGGATTCATGCAGCATTGTGGGCATATAGGGCAACATCAAAGTCAGCAATATGATACTTCCCATTTCAGTTGGCTTATGGCATTGATCTAGTTCTTCCTATTGAGTTTGATATTCCCACTATGAGAGTTATGAAAAATGAAAGGATGGATGAAAGTGATTTAGTAAAATAAAGGTTGGTACATCTTCATTTGCTAGAGGAAATGAGGGAAATAGCAAAGGATACAAGCTATAAGAATAAAATGAAGCAGAAGGAATACTTTGATCAAAAGATCCATTGGTCTCCATTTCATGTGAATGACTTGGTTCTAGTATATGATTCCAGATACAAAAAAGAAGGCAGAGAAAATTTCTTCCCAAATGGATGGGGCCCTACAAAATAGCAGCTATGCATGAAAATGGTACATATCGACTAGAGGAATTGGATGGCACTCCCATTACGAAATGGGTCAACCACGACAAGTTAAAGATTTTCCAAGCACCAGAATAGTCTACTCAGGGACGAAATAGAAGATAGGAAGGGGAAGAAGTCGACACTAAAATTTTCCTCTGTAATTTCTATTTCATTAATGTATGTATTAGGAATAGGATGTTGTTAAGTATAATTAGTAGTAGCTTTCCATAGAAAATAATGGTGCTACTGCACGACGTCGCCAATAATGTATAGTACAGTAATAGTCAAAGTACAATAGGAATGTTGTGGTAAAAAGTAAATATTTGTCGTAAGTGGTTTGGTAATGTTAAAATGTCAAAGTTATGGTAAGTAGAGAAGTAGGGTCTACATGATTAGGAATTAGAAATATTATATTGGTAATAAGGACAAGGAGTGAGGTCATAAATATTTTGTGTATTTTATTTGTAAAAAGTCTAAAAATGTGGAACCCATGTGAAATGACAAGGTTTATCTTATCTTAAAAGATAAGCTCACATGTAAAGATAAGAGTTAAGGTATGGAATATGATTTGTCATAGTAGATTTCTTATCCTATCTTAGAGATTAGGTGGATAAGCTTGAAAGTTCTATAAATAGATAGGCCACCCCCTCATTTACCATAGAAGGACGTAGTGAAAAATATTGTATGAGTAAGTGTGTAAAGAAAGCCATCATTTAGAAGGTGTGTTAAAGAAGCCATTAAGAGGTGTAATTGTGAAGTTTCTCCCATAGATATTTTTGGAAGGCATTTGGAGTTGGTAACACTTGAAGTACCTCATGGGTGAGATTGTAACAATTTCATATTGATCATATAATTTACACTTATATTTCAGATTTATCATCATTCCTTTGTATCATAGTCTATGGTATTCTTGTGTTATGTCTATTATTGTGTTTCCAGATTACTTCCACCAAACTAAAAGCTATGCATTAGTAAATAATCATAGCACGAGGAATTCCCAGTGGAGAATTATCATAGTGTCGGATTGGTGATGACAAGATTTTCGAGGGATTGGCTCAAATTTTGGGAACACTTGAATACCATCTTGATGAAGGCCTTGTTCGGCCCAACTAACTAAAATAACTCATTGAGGTTCTCAAGTTTTAGACCTGAAGGGTTTGAGCCTAAAATTGGTAACACCATGGTAGAGGGATAGTGGCGGGAATGAAATATGAAAATATCTACGAGATTCTTATAATATTTTGAGACTGTCGAATAGTAAGTTACACTTAATGAGGCAAGTTGATTTGGAGTGACGTGTGTTAGACATTGTGTCACCATTGATTCTCATATCCTTCCCCAATCAACTAAAAATAATAGGATTAAATTAAAGAAAATAATTCAGAAATAGGCATATCCCCGAAAGGTGATTAAACGTTCATGTATTTAAATAAAGGTCTTATCAATTAAATGCCTTTATTTTCCCGCCACAATTTAATCTCAAGTGGAAAACCAAATCTACAATGGTTATGATGTGTAAAATATTTCACTTGGTCATGTTGGCATGAGAGTGACAGGGCATGGTTAAACAAAGTTGAAGGATGGCAAGGAGTTTCCTATTATTATTTGGAAGTTAAAAAGGATGGCCTAGGCAAGAATGAATTAATATTTCATTCGAATATTCACTAAAACCCATGTGTGGATAACATTATATAAATAAATCTAGGGGTTTAGGAAAAATGGGGATGGTTCGGAGAAACAAGAGAAAACTCTTAAGAGGGGCTCTGCAAGAGACCGAGATATGTGTTATTGGATTTTGCACCTTTTTGTTTAAGTATTATTTAACTATTTATTTTTTATTCATGTTAAGATCATTGCAACTATAGATCCATTAGCAAGAGTTGAGAGCATTTGTATGTGTCCCTCTTCCTTCCCTATAAATGGGTATGTTACACATAATTTATTGTAATTATTTTTTCATGCTCCTTTGTTAACTGATTTGGAAGTTGGGTGATGTATGATTTCCTTATGAATCTCATGTGGGTTATGTCTAAGAAATTATATGCTAACACCTTGTTGATGGTTAATTGGTTTGGGTGGTGAAGAGAATGGTGTCCTTTAGTGGTACTTTGGGGTATCATCCTTAGAGCCTATAAAATTCCTTGCTATCAATCACGACAGGGTGATATGTTTTTTGATCTTGGGGGTCCCTTACTTTTTTAAACATTTAACATATCTCACACATGGTGTTTTAGTCTTAGGGGGCCTAATATGGATTACCGGGTATTGTTGGGTTTATTGTCTTCTTTGAAGGTTCCTTGTGGCACATTACGCTTGCACAATTTTATTTATCCTACTACTATGTTAGGAAATGATAGATATTTCATGGTGTGATGATTTGCATACATTTTGATCCCCTCGTATCCTCAAATTTTTGGGTTCTTCTTCTTTACAAATCCATCCCCACCTTATAATCTCTCAACAATTACCATGTGTACCATATACCTCTTGTAGATTTCATATTTATGGCATATGCCGCATGAGATATCTTGGTGAGACACACATTAAATGTGTATAACTCAAGTGTGTCTTCTTTTTTTTTCACTATAGAAAAAGGATCTTCAACATCAATATACAAGATTAAATGAAAATTATTAGGGGTTGGTGTTAAAATCACATTAGATTTGTCTCTAATACCATGTAGTGAAGCCCGCACGTATTTGCAGGTGCTTTATGACCACTCTTTTGAGTGAGCATTGCATTCAAAGTGGCTACACCTTGCCTTCGATTGACCCACCCCACTAAGTTTGGAGGTTTTGGGGCTCACTCCCAACCCCTCCCTCTCTTAGGATTCACCTTAGGTTCTCTCACCCCGCCTAGGAAGAGCCAAAAGTAGCAGGCACACAACCACACCTGTGTCATGTGCCTCCCGTCATACCCAAGAAGGCTTGATTTGGGTGAGAAGTGGAATACCCCAGGACCCCAACTATAAAATGACAAAACCACGAGGGTATTCCCCTTCCTCCCGTGCCTCTGGCACTCTCACCTACTATGGGTGTTAGATTGGGAGCCAACACACAAATTGGCACCATTACAGAGGACTTATGATATTCACCAAGGTTTTCATTTAACTTTTAGTATTATGTATTTTTGTGATCTTGAGGTGGTGGGTCGAATTAGATATCCTTAAATATTCAAAGGATTTTTAATTTTATAGAGTGCTAGATCTAACGGTGAATATATTTCCATATGGTTGGATTAGACTAGTGTTCTTTATGGATATATTTTATTGATGGTTTACCCTCCTAGGTTTGTAGTAATTTTTAGATCATCAATCTTATTCAAATTTTGTGGTATGAAGCATTGTTTATATGTGTTCCTCTTTAGTGAATCCATCCTTGGAAGTTTTTAATAATGGTATGACATGGTCCTCTCCTAAAGTCCCTTTGAGAACTAATGCTTTCAGACCTATAGACTTCAGGGGATTCCAGGTACCCAAATAAGATCCCTGATGGAATTAGGCTCAAGTTACTTGGTTTTTCAGGGGTATGGAAATATTGATGTAGAACATCATTATAGTGTGTTTGAAGAAATAATAAAAAATATGAGATAAAACATGAAGATGTTTTCATGAAATTATTTGTGCATACATTGAAAGAGGATGCTAGGGATTGGTTCACTTTCTATGTCTCATGGTTCATTGCAATCTTGGGATAATGTTGGTCATGAGAATTGACTAAGTACCAAATATGTTATGTGCGAGAGGGATGCACGTAGAGGAAAAACATAGGCGAGTAGCTATATAAAGACACCTCCAAGATAGGTTGGTCAAGATATGTAACCATTGTCATCACACAAATCGGAAGAAGAGACAACTATATCAAAGCAACAACAATAGCAGCGGTATGTGAAAGGTCTCCAAATTAGAACTAAAATATTCTCCATAAGGTATGGGAGGATTTGAGTCTGCCACATGAAATTGCATAGGTTTGGTGACATGCAACATCAAGTGACCAACAACATGGTCACATGTGTTGATATATTCCTCGAGATGACTAGAATCGAGGGTGCATGAACTGGGCCAAATAGAATGTGTGAAATATTGTCTAAGGAAATTCATATAGATATTACATGGTATAGTGTGTCATTTTTGACCATTTTAATGAATAAAAATGGTTAACTAATGTCAATACTAGGTATAACAGTCTTATAAAACCTTTAATATGACATAACATTGGGAGTTACTTCTTATATTAGTCCACAAATCCTATCACTCTTATAATGATATGGAATCATGTGGTCTTTCATTAGCATACCTATCATGATCGTGAATATTATTACTCTGGATCTTCTCATAGCATATTCATCATGGATAAGTTCTATCCCTCTCGCTAGGAACCCCGATATCATTACTCCCCACCATCCCTTTATCTTATATTGATCAACATGACGAGTACATATGTGTCACTCACATGGTTACCTTATTTCCTTTCGAAGTGGTCACCTATGGTTACCCTCATCTTGAATTAAGAATATCTATGGGATGTATGCAATCAAAACATAGACCGATCCCTCAAATGATGGATATTTAAAATAAAATAATATAAAATAAAATTATAGACCACTCCCTCGAAGGATGGCTACTCTTGTCAAAATAAAAATCACTATACATTTTATAATTAATATATTATTCCTTTTGATCCCGCTAATCTATGCCAAAAATTCACGAAACTTTGAGGCTTCCATGATATAATTATTTGTTTCGACAACCTATTTAAGAAACCCCAATTTTATTTCAAATTTCATATAGTATTTTACACGTAACCATATAGATATTTGATAGAAATTGTAACCCTTTTCATTTTCAATATTTGGGAGACGATGTGTTTCATCTTCCAAAGGTAAGAAGAGAAAAGGAAACAAATAGATAGATATGCTTCGAGAAAGAAGAGAAAATAATTAAGAAAGGATGTAACCAAGTTAGAATAATTGCTAAGTATGGAAGAAGAAGCAAATAGTGTGCACAGGTATGTGCCGAAAAGAAGGTCAAATGGAATATAGAGATCTAATGAGAAGAAGACGGAGAATGAGATATTTGGAGAGAGAAAGAGATATGAAGAGGAACAAGAAAGTGTCTAAGAATGAGACACTTTTGAAGATGCTTTGGTTCATTATTTTGATATTTAATTCCATGTTTTAGTTTTTGTACATACAGGTATGAAGAATATGAGAGAAAATCGGAGGAAAAGTAAGGAAGATTATAAGACATGGATATAGAAAATCATCCATGAAATAAGATGAGAATATTGAAGAAAGAATGCAAGTTGAAGAAGGCTTGGATCAAATTGATGGTGATGAAAATGAGGACAATATAGTATTTCAAGATGCTTTGGATAATGTACTAGTAGTGAATGATAAGCAAGAATGGCTAAGAAAGAAGAACACAAGCTAAGAAAGCATGCAGGGTGATGAGGATAAGGAGTAATGCATTAGAGAGGTAAAATAAATTTTCAATTTTTATTCTAGGTAATAAATTAAGGATGAATATGTTGATATACAAGGTTGTCTAAGGTGTGAGAGGGTCATATTCAATATAACAAGCTAGTTCCATACACTACGAAATTATTGAGGATATAATTATAGTTTATTACATTGAAAGTTATTTCAAGCCTTAGATTTGAAATATAGTACCTACAGTAATTTGGTTCGAAATGAATTTTACAATTACATATCCTGGCATGATACTAAGAGGCATGGCCTCTACCCACTTCGTAAAATATTCAATGGTCATGATTATAAAATTGTGGCCGTCTGGTTGATGAGGGAGAGAACTTCCTATCAAATCTAGGCCCCACGTGGAAAAGGGCTATGGTGTTGTAATTGGTTACAGATTTTGGGTAGGTATATGGATCTTGTGAGAGAATTCTTGGAACTTGTGACACCTACACATGTACTCTACCACTTCATGTTCTAATGTAGGCCAAAAAAATCCCATTCGATGTATTTTTCAAGCGGTGGTATGACCTCCAAAATGACCTCCACACACCCCGATGTGGGATTCCTAGAGGATTTTTCGGACACCTCTTCGTCAACACATCTTAGCAACATCCATCAAATTGAAATATCCCTTATGGGATACCACTTAAATAACACAAAATATTTAAAATTTACAGCCAAATAAAATACCGATTTTTGCAGATTTTTACCGTTAGGGCAGCGAATCAAGAAATTTAATAACTCCCAAAATATCCACTCAAATCACTTGAAAATTTAAAGAGAGATTTCTAATATTATATATAACATAAGAAAACTAATTTTGGAAATTTTTAGACAATATAACACCGCTTGAAAAAATTACAAATATGCCTAAACAAATGAAAAACTTCTAAAATTCATATCTTCCCGAATACAAGTGCAAAAACTATGAAACTTTGGAAATAACATTTAAAAATATAGAATATGATATTCCAACCTTCAAATCTGAAAATGGAAAATTGGAAAATCTCCAAATAAGGTCTACAATCTCCAAAACAAGTCACCCTTTTTGGTAGATGGTCAAAACCCCTTTGAAATCCTCTGGAAATGATGTCAAACCCTTTATTTATTGTTGTCGTAAGTCTGATCTGAAAACCCACTAATTATCTTCACAAATTATCTCAAAAACCTCAAAACCCTATCTCTAAAACCTTTGAAAATATCTTTGTAAATCAGCCCTAAAAACAGCTCCAAAATGACAAGCTAGGGTAGATCTTTCACTACCGAAGAATGCCCTGCTAGCTAGGGATGGATCTCTCACCACCAAAGCTAGGGTTCCTGTGGGATTTCACTCCACAAGCTATAGACTTGCAAATAGCAGATTGCACATGAAATAAGTTAATTAGGTATGCAAGGATGCCTTTCCTTTTTCCCCTAACTCCTTATATAACTTCTCTAAGGCAAAAGAGCCCCAATAAACCTTAGTTGTATTTTTCCTTGGAAGGGCCAATAAAATATGTTAGGAATTATTTAATTAGTGCTCTCATTATTATATTGTAATATTATTAATATGAGTTATATTATAACTCATTATTAATATCTGATTTGTTATATTGTTTCAACAATATAATTTTGTTGTACCCAATAATGATATTAACGGTGTTTTGTTGTGTGACTTCTGGTTTGTAGGAAGTCGGTTTTCTATTTCCATGGCTATTTATTAGCCTCTGTATTATTATGTAATCGGTATGTTGAATAGAATATTTTTCTTTGTGTATTGAATATCATTTGTAAAATGCTTGCGTCGATCCAAATCAATATTTGGTATCGTAGCGCTTGAGATCCGTAAATGCCTCTTCCTTACGTCCGGTCTCCATTCTTTGAGCAAGGTTCATTTCGATGAGAGTCTGCAGGTTGTTTTTTCTTAGTGCGCACATTCACATACACAATGCGGTGTGTGAAACCTGCAGAAACAAGATCTGTGTTCTTGGTGCTTTTGATGGTAAATACTTAGTATGTATTCATATTTCTTAGCCTGATTATGTTCTCTTGTACATCTCTATTCGTTGCAACCTGATCTTTCTAGAAAATTGTGATCCGTCCTTTGTGCATTCTTCTACCTGTAGCCTGTGCTTATTTTTTACAATCTTCATCCACATCGTGCCACATTGTAGTTTGCCCACCGCCTGTAACAATGTTTTGTAGTTGGATTTATATTCAGCAGAGGATTTGAGGAATCATTATTTACACCTGCTGTTAGATGAATACGGCTTGGTAGAGGCTGTGGTGTGTAAACTATTTGTCAAATGTTCTATCAGATCGTCTGCAACACGTGACTGCCCAATACCTCATCTCCATTCTGTTGATTTGCTTTAATATTCACAAAGTCAGACCCACATCATCTTGACATTTGACGAGCTGTTTGGAGAGACATCACGTGGAACAGTGACAAGAAGGGATAGTGGCACTGTACATGCAAAGTTGAAGCTTATACACAAAACGTGTATATTAGATTTCAACGAGAGTTGCTCCTCTGCTCCGTATTTATCTGCAAATCAGATCAAAAATTGGTCTCGCCAACGGATAAATCGCCAGTTCAACCGGTGGATCAGACATTATTTGATAAAAATACCTGTTATCAAAGTGTTCATGGTTTAGAAAACCACATCTCATTCTCCTGCGAATTCCACGATTCTGCTCGCATCTGGCATGCATTTAAGTGGCGTCTGTTGGAGACTCCACGAAACTTTAGGCGAGTAGTTATGTCTTTCTGTCATTGTGAAGAGTCTTTGGTCTGTACATCAGTTCGTTTGTGAGGTTAAATACATCTCACTCCTTTCCTTCCATTATTATTCCACCGAATTTTTTCCTTATAGTTTTAGTTTTAAAAGTCAACATTTTTATAGTTTTAATTTTGATTATACGCTTTGTCCATTATGTGTGTCCACTAGTTGTTTTTTTGGTTTTGTTAGTAAACTCCTTTACCAATTCAATGTTGTCTCTAAAGTGGCCAAGTCGTTTTCCGTGTATGTTTTAGTTAATTGTTGTTTTTATTAAAATCAAGTCAAAAATCACGAGTCGAGTGGTAACTAAGAGTCATATTTCATAGTTGATTCATCATATGTTATGAAGTCCTTGTTGTTTTGTCAAAGTCATGTAATTGTAAAAGTCAAATAGGTGATTTTAGGTGGTGTCAAGAGTCTTGTCAAAAATGCATTGTGAGTTAGAGTCAAAAGTCAAAAAAAATTGAGTCATTATAAAAATCTGAAAAATAAATAATTTTGTATTGAAAAAAAAGAAAAGAAAAAGGGGGGGTGCATTTTCGGTTGTATCCGACACCTATCTCACAATAGTCAAGAAAAGAAGAAAACAATGTATTCTCATGGAGAGAGACATAAAAAATGTATAAGATCAAGAAAATTCAGCTATGCTAAATTTAGAAGAAGGATATAAAGGTGACAGTGAATTTGAACCACCTAGATCTCTAAAAATAAAAAGGTTGATAGCTAAAGAATACAAAGAACATCTTTTACGAAAAATGAGAAGTTCGGAAAAGAAGTCTGAGCACATTTCTATGACCTAAGCGGTATGTCAATCGGAGGAAGGAGGCAACGGAGGCAGGAGGACAATCAGCGTCCTCGAGTTTGTCACTACCTCAGAGGCCGCAAACTGCTTTAGTGACATCTTTGTGTCTTGTGTGATGAATAAGAACAGATGAGCATCCCTGTTCTTGTGTGCAGTGCAGTGCTTGTGTGTCCCCCTTGATGATAATGATTTGTACCATTGATACTATTGCAGGAAGTGTTCTTGATCAGACTGATTTGATGGTTGATGTGAATTGGTTGAACGGTCCCAATTCATGTATTCATCTAATAGGTTGAACGGTCCCTGGATGATGTAGTTCCCACAATCGGTGTTGAGGATCGAGACCATGTATCGAGCTACGGCGGCATGTTGCTTAGTTGAAGATGGTGTTTTCCCGTGTTCGCACTAAGGGGGAATGTTAGGAATTATTTAATTAGTGCTCTCATTATTATATTGTAATATTATTAATATGAGTTATATTATAACTCATTATTAATAATCTGATTTTATATTGTTTCAACAATATAATATTGTTATACACAATAATGATATTAACGGGTGTTTTGTTGTGTAACTTCTGGTTTGTAGGAAGTCGCTTTTCTATTTCCATGGCTATTTATTAGCCTCTGTATTATTTGTAATCGGTATGTTGAATAGAATATTTTTCTTTGTGTATTGAATATCATTTGTAAAATGCTTGCATCTGATCCAAATCAATAAAATAAAAGTAACTTAAGTTATTTTTCCCTTTTAAGTCACCATGGTCCAAAAGTGACCCCAAAGGCAAAATTAGAACATTAGTACCATATGGCCCCTTCCTAACGACAAAACATAACATCCAGTCCCTCCTAAACACCTTTTTGATTATGTCAATGAAGAATTATAACAAAATGGACTATATATTCATCTTGAATAGCTCCCGTGTCCAAAGCCCCTTAGGTATGGCCAAGGCTTGGACTCGAATTGGCCCTTAGGCCTTTGGTGTAGGAAATGGGACATTCTGATCCTCCCTTCCCAAATTTTTCTTGTCCTCAAGAAAATGCAAATTAGGATGCTACAAAATTTACTCTCCCTCCCAAGTAGCATCCTCAAATGGAAATCCCTTCCATCACACCAAATTCTCGGTGATCACTATACTCCTAAGCCCCCTCTATCTCTCCTCAATAATGGATTCTAGTTCTAACACCAGCTTCTTGTCCTCATCTAGTGGCGAAACTTTGTATATGGTGAAATATGTTGTCTGAGTGCCTTCTTAAGGCATGAAACATGGAAGACATTATGTATCTTATTGTGCTCCAAAGAGCTCTAGCTCATATGCAACTCGCACCAACTCGACGAACTACCCAAGACGGACCATAAAATTATGGTTTCAATTTCTCTCGCACCATTCTCGCTTCAGTGAGGACTATCTGTATGGCTGCAAACGTAGGAATACTAGATCCCCAACCTCAAAATACCTCTCTACCTTGTGCCGATCTGTATATACCTCCTATTGATTCTATGCCTTCTGAAGGTTCTCTCTGAGAGCCTTTAGAATATCCTGGTTCTCGTGTAACCACTCTCGATCTTTGGGAGCTTGGCTATCTGGTAATACCAAATCCACAAATGTCATAGCATCATACCCATACAAGGCTTGGAAAGGATTCATACATATGCTCATCTGATAGGTGGTATTGTAGCAATACTCACCCATGTGTAACCATCTAATCCATGCCCGTTGATGTCCTGACACATAACTCCGCAAGTAGCCCTCTATCCACTTATTGACTATCTTCGTCTACCCATTTGTCTGTGGGTGGTAGCTAGTGCTAGGAGTCAACTCTGTACCTGCTAGTCTGAAGATCTCCTGCCAAAAGGTGCTCATGAAGATCTTGTCCCTGTCACTAACAATATTTTTAGGCAACCCATGTAGCCTAAAAATACCTGTATAGAAGATTCGGGCCACATCCACTACCTCATGCCCCTTGGGTAGGGAAAAGAAATGAGCATACTTAGTTAATTAATCAACTACAACATAAATGTAGCTATGCCCATGCACCAAGGGAAGCCCTATGATAAATTCCATAGATATTCTTTCCCATTTCTGTTCAGGAATGGGGAGAGGTTGAAGTAATCCTGCTGGAAAAGATTGCTCAGATTTCGTTTGTTGGCAAACCATACACTCTCTCGACATGATTCGTCCTTCATCCCCTTCCATGAAAATCTCTCCCTAATAAACCTATATGTTTTGAAACACCCAGGATGCCCAGCTAGTGGTGTATCATGTACTACTCAAAGGATCTTCTCCTTCATTTTGGATATTGGTACAAGGAAAATCCTATCATTGTAGAAAATGAGATCATCCACTACTCTGTATCGGTCATCCTATATAATACCATCCATGATCTCACATGCAAACTAATTTTTGGAATACTCAACAAGTATATGAGCCTTCCAATCTACTAAAATCTCAGACATAGAACTAAGCATAGAAGTGAGGTAAGGCCTCCTAGATAAAGCATCAGCAATAATATTATTCTTACCGCTAGTGTACTCTATGTCAAAGTCATATGTTTGTACTTTGTTCACCCATATTTTTTGGTGATTGTTGAGCTCCTTCTGTCCCAAGAAGAACCTCAAAATGTTGTGATCCATATGAACCATGAATTTTCTACCCACAAGGTATTTTCTGAATTTGACCAAAGCATGCATAATGGCCAACATATCCTTGTCGTAAATTGAATACCCTCTCTCCATGGGTTTTAATTTCTGAATCTCATAGGAAATGGGATGCCTATCCTATAAAAGAACTACCCCAACACCCTCTCCTGATGCATCACACTCTAGAATGAATGGGTGGGAGAAATCTGGTAATGTGAGAACGGGACGCGAACTCATCACCTCCTTGAGGTGATCAAAACCTGTTGTGCTACCTCTGACCAAGCAAAAGCCCCCTTCTTGGTCAAATCACCAATGAAGCGATCAACCGAGAGAAATTCTTCACGAACCTCTTGTAGTATGTGCACAACCCCATGAATCCTCTCAAATGTGTCAATGTCCTAGGTGGTGGCCAATCCAAATTGTTTGTATCTTCTATCTATCCACCTTCACTATACCCCCACTAATCACATATCCCAAGTATAGAAGTTCAGTCATGCCAAACTCACACTTATAAGCTTTCGCATATAGTGAATTAGCTTCTAATATCCCCAATATCTCACCAAGGTGCCCGATATGGTCTTCGTAAGTCCTATTGTAGACTAAAATATCATCAAAGAAAACCAATACAAACTTCCGTAGGTGGTGGTTAAACACGTGATTCATGCAAGATTGGAATGTAGCTGGAGCATTAGACAATCCAAAGGGAATCACTAAGAACTCAAAGTGACCTTAATGGCATCTGAAAGTTTTCTTATGCACATCCTACTCCCTCACTTTGATATGATGATATCCAGAATCACAAATCTATTCTCGAAAAATAGATTGCACCATGTAGCTCATCAAGCAACTCATCAATGTGGGGTATGGGATACTTGTTCTTCATTGTCTTCTTATTCAAGGCACGGTAGTCTATACACATCCGCATGGTCCCATCCTTCTTCTTCACCAATACCACCGAAGAAGCAAAAGGGCTGGAACTCGGTCTAATATGCCCCATATCAATGAGCTCCTATATAGTCTTCTCGATCTCATCCTTAAACCGTTTGGGGTGATGGTAAGGAGAAGTAACCACTGGTCTAGCATCCTCGAGCTCAATCACATGCTCAAATCCCCTATCTGGAGGTATGCCTGGAGGTATGTCACCAAAAACTACATTATGTTTATCCAATAAGCCATGTATACCCACATGATACTCATATTGTCCATCCTCTAATTTCTTGTTCAAAACCAAACAATGTATTTCCCAATCCACCCCATTGTGCCTATAAATCCTCTCGATCCTCTTGGTTGTAACAACTCGGGGTGCCTCTAAAGATAAGCCCCTCAAGATCACATTCCTCCCTTTAGATTTAAACTTCAGCTCCAACGTCTGAAAGTTAGTCTGAAACTCACCAAGGGAATGGAGCCATTGTACTTCAAGCACTATGTTGGTCTCTCCAATACCAACAATATAGAAATCATCAAGAATCGTATAGTTACCCATCGTGTGCATCTCATAGAATCTCCATTGGCTACAACCACGTTGAAGCCCTCAAATTCTTTTGTATGTAACCCTCACCTCTAAACCAATGAGGCATCAATAAAGTTGTGGGTTGCCCCACTATCAATGAGTACCACTACTCGTTGTCCCTACAAAACTCCCCTAACTCTAAATGCCTTGTACCTCGGGGTACTAGACAAAGTGGCAATAGTCTCCTGGGGAAAATTCTCGCTATCCTGCTCAACACCCGCACTATCTAATGCCTCATCATCATCATCCTCTAATCCTTGTGTGTCCAACTCCTCGTCACCATCACTCTCCTCAAAGACCTCTATGAATTGGGCCTTCCCTCTACCCCTGCAATCATGTCCTGGAACCCAAGGTGTGTGGCAATCGAAACATAGTTTCTTTCACCTCAATTCATCTCTGTCCTCTCTAGATATGAATGGTCTCCTGGCTGTATCTTTCCTAGGTGGAGGTACCTTCGGCTACGAACCATCGGATCTAGAAGGGAAACCCTTAGGCTGCACTTGAGGTGGAAACCTCGACTTAGGAGTGGATAACTCCAAGTCACGAGCTCTCCTAATAGCCTCATGCAAAGAAGAAGGCTCAAATGCCTTCACAAATGTAGTGAGAGTGTCTGTCAAACCTACTGTGAATAGGTAAATCAACCTCATCTCTATAACATCTGGTACCATGACCGATAGTCTCTAAAAATATGTGATATACTGATCCAAGGAATAGGTCTCTGCCTCAAATGAGTCAACTCTCTAAAATACATGTCGGGGTCCCTCCTATCAAATCTACTCACTAGCCTCTATGTGAACTCTGCATAAGTCGTGATGTATATGTGTCCCTGTGTAATCAACCCATGATGCCACCAATCATGAGAGTCTCCCTCAAGATGTAAGTTTGCAAACATAATTGCATCTTCCTCATGCATAGGATTCAAGTTGAAGTATTTATTCAACTTCTGAACCCAAGACTATGCAGTACACTTCTTAGAACCATCGAAGTGTGGAATAGAAATTTGTCCCAATCTCCTTTGCAACTCTGGTACCTGTACCTGATGATCTCTCCTAGGCCTACTACCAATCTTCATTTTGCAATATTCTGGAATGACATGTTGTCACGAAATCCATCACTCAAGGTCTGGTACTTTTCCCAACAAGACTCCTCATCTACAATATCCACTTTGGTTGCCGTACCTGTGAAATTTTGGATCCTTCAAGAAAGAAGGTTCATGAAGCCCCAAAGGCCTGGTAGAAGAATGGGGAGACTGCTGCCCTGAATGTCCACCCTCGCCTCTTTGACCATGTTGTCCCATATTTCTATTTTCTCCTCTTTCTGTATGAGCAACAATCCTGCCCTATGCTAATCTCTCAGTGAGCTGGCTCAAATAGAGATTGCTAGTCTCATGTTGCTTTACCATGTTGGTGAACAATTATTTCATCATATCCACACCCATATCCTCACTGTCTCTATCTCCCATCTTTCAATCCCAATAGGCTGGAGAAACAACTGCTCTAATACCACTGAAATATCCCTTGTGGGATACCACTTAAATAACACAAAATATTGAAAATTTGCAGCCAAATAAAATATTGATTTTTGCATATTTTTACCGGTTAGGGCAGCAAACTGAAGAAATTTAATAACTCCCAAAATATCTAATTAAATCACTTGAAAATTTAAAGAGAGCTTGCTAATATTATAAAGAACATAAGAAAACTATTTTGTAAATTTTCAAACAATATAACACAAAGAAAATTACAGCGTGCCCTACACAACTAAAAACTTCTAAAAATCATATCTTCCCAAATACAATGCAAAACTATGAAACTTTGGAAATAACATTTACAAATATAGAAGATGATATTCCAACCTTCGGATCTGAAAATGGCCAACAGTAAACCCTCATAATAAGGGCTTCCATCTCCAAAACAAGTTGCCCTTTTTGGTAGATGGTCAAAACCCCTTTGAAATCCTCTCGATAATGATGCCAACCCCTTTCTTTATTGCTGTCATAAATCTGATCTGAAAACCCATTGATTATCTTCACAAAATAACTCAAAAAACCCTCAAAACGCTATCTCTAAAACCTCTAAAAATGTCTATGTAAATCATGCCTGAAAACAGCTCCAAAATGACAAGCTAGGGTAGATCTTTCACTACTGAAGAATGCCCTGCTAGCTTTAGCTAGGGATGGATCTCTCACCACCGAAGCTAGGGTTCTGCTATGGGATTTCACTCCACAAGCTATAGATTTGCAAACAGTAGTTGCACATGAAAGAATATAATTAGGTATGCAAGGATGCCTTTCCTTTTTCCCCAACTCCTTATATAACTTCTCCAAGGCAAAAGAGCCCCAATAAACCCTAGTCACATTTTTCCCTTAGAAGGGCCAATAAAATAAAAGTAACTTAAGTTACTTTTCCCTTTTTAAGTCGCCATGGTCCAAAAGTGACCCCCAATGTAAAAATACGACATTAGTACCATGTGGCTCCTTCCTAACAATAAAACATAACATCTAGTCCCTCCAAAACACCTTTTTACTTATGTCAATGAAGAATTATAAAAAAATGGACTAGATATTCATACCTAATATCTCCCAGCATCCAAAGCCCCTTGGGTATGGCCAAGGCTTGGACTCAAATTGGCCCTTAGGCATTTCACATAGGAAAGGGAACATTACACAAAGATCTTATGATAGAGCATGTGTTCTATGATTACATATTTTTTTGCTATGACGCGTAGCCATCTTATTTGTTGCAAAGTTTCCCCTTCAGGGTATGCATAGTCCATAATGAAATTAATAAGAGACCTTGACGATACACGGAATGATGGAGCAAACTTGAGGGTCACTTAGAACTACTAACATATAAAATGTCATGGGACTTTAAAACATTAAAAAAAAAAAACCTATGAAAAAGGGATAAATGTAAGGAAAAGCCAAGGAATGAGCGATATAGAGTTTTTTTCATGTAAGTATTGTTATGGGTAACCAAATCAACAAAGATCCATCTTGTTAAAAAGGTACCATCAATGGCTACATTATAGGACCTAAAATTTCAAAAATCGATGAAATCTTCGGGACCATAGGGTTTGGTATCCATGGTATCCAAGGTTTATGTATAGAGGCATCAAGGGGATTCATCTACAATACACTAAAAATATGATTTCTTCCTCAATAACTATAACAATTGTATGCTTGGCTTGAAATAACTATAATGCGTGTTGTTGACATTGTTCAAGCCGAATGTGGAGAGCTCATTTTTGTCTAGGAAGGACTACCTATATAAGAAACACAACAAGACCACAAAATAGTGTTAAATAGCAAGAGCGAAAGGATTGCCTAACAGGCTAGATTCGGGAAGCATGATGCTTCCTCGAATGGTTATCAATCCTCTCTTTAATATAATTTAATGTAAGAAGTAACAGTTCCCATTGTAGTTGATAAGATTTAGGTATCTCCTATAACATACAACGAGTGAATTTAACTCAACAGAAATGATTATAATTAAATCCAGATTATTGATGGGCTAGTTTAGAGTTGCAGGTATAGTAGAGGTTGCAGATGAAGTTTGATTGAAGCTGAGTAAGGTTTTGCGTTGTTTTGGAGGTGATAAGAGCTTGTTGGTTTGGGTGAAATTTCCAGTCTCACAGACCAGTATCGATTGATCAATCGACGCGTCGGTATAGGAGATAGACCAAAGCCAATTGGCTAACCGATGTCGGTAGCGGAAATTTGGTAACAATAATAAAAATGAGCGTGCCTCCTACGGTTCTACGCTCTTGCCATCTCGCTCACAGCTCACGGTAACTTACGGTAAAAATTGGTAAGGGTATGGTAACAAATTAACTACCCATGATGATTTACCCCCACAGGGGTATGTTTAGTTGTTTTAACCTATCTTGCTACCCTCGGGGCATGTTTTTACCGTCGTGATCATTCTAACTTTTTCTTCTACCCGTCAATAGTTATTTTTATTAAATACTTATTTTTAACTCATTTTTCACTACTGTTGGGGCATTTTTAGCCACCTAGCACCCCTTTCTTTCCTTGGGGCCTATTTTCCTTGTGTGTGATCTTCTCCACTATCCTTCTTCTTAAAAATTGAAAATCACAAAAAAATCAATCAAAAATCCTACAAATTGTAAAAATTCAAAAAGTTGCGAAAATTGGTTAAAAGATCATATGCGGCTAAAATTTGTGTCACACGCATCATGGTATTCATCTCATGTCTTTCGGGTGTTTTCACGTGTTTTCAAACCAAATGACTTGCGGATCACCTAGATCTACAACCATTTACAAATCTAGACTACTTTCTTTGTCTATATTTGGCCACCTATAAAGGCGTGTGACTCCTAGGAATAGTAACATGTCATTTAAGTAAATCTTGATGTGTCCAATATGTCCACGTGTAAGGCCTATATTCACATACAAAATAGAAGATCAATGTAAAGTGCTTACAATTTATCCACATATGACTATGGAGAACCATCATAATATCCTTATCACTTTTAGAGGAAATGCATCGATCCTATATCCTCACTATGGATTCTCATTAGATTATCCCCAAATAACTTTTTAGAAATTGATGCAAACTAAGTTGAATGCAAAGGCATCACACATTTTGCTCAAGGTAACGACTACCCACTACTACTTTATTATTTAGTAAAATGGAAAAACATAAAAACATAAAAACATTAATTATTACCTTTACCTTGAAAATAGGATGGAAAACAAATTTGAAACAGCATTCTAAAAAGCATGTTTTTATTATAGAGTGCTTACCTTACCAATTTGGATAAATTTTCCTTCACCAACTAAGATGGGTTCTAAATCTTCACCCTTAAGTGTCATGTTTTCCTTTTATTTTATAAATTGGTCAATGGGATTGAATATGGATTCCAATGTCACTAGGCCCTTAGGTAGTTTGTTTGACCTGGATTAAATAACCTAGTCTCCATATTGCTTCTCCAAATTATCTTGATTTCTAAAAGAAAACTCAACCTATTCTTGAATAAAATTGATAATTTTTTGATCATTTTCAAACACTTTCCAATTGGTTTCATTATCTAGTATAGCAGGCATCACTATCACCTTGATAAGTGGATTTATTTTGTCTCTCTTAATGTTCTCAACAACATAAAACTTTTCTCCAACTATAGCTAGCCTATCAGTAGTTGCATTCTCCTTCCTTGGAATGTTAAGGTTATTGAAGGCTTCAAAATCTTCTAAAAAATCCCATGATATATGTTTTTAATCTTTTATCAAGTCATTCTTGGCTACATTTGATCCTCTGATTTAATTCACTATCACGTCCTTCATTATTTATTCTAGTTGGTGACTCACGAGTTATTGTACACATCTTTCATGAATTAGCTAACAAAATAAAACTCAAATGTATGACCTATCCCTTGGATGAAATCATAATGAATTAATAATTAATGGTTGGTATCATGAGATGAAATTCATGTCATATGAACCTTGTCTATGCCATCTCACAATGGCTATGGGGAGGGTGAAAAATGCATAATGACGTATGTAATTACATGAGCATGAACTTTCTTTGTAGGGATCCCAAGATGGTACTAACAGATTCATGTGACCCGAACATCAAGTCATCATCCATGTAGCTTCGAACTGAACTCAATTACTTATCATAAATAAATAACTAAAATGGTTAACTTTAACTTAAATTCTAATCAACGAAAAATAATCCTGATAACTATATTAAGACAGTTGTGTGGTGAATTGAAGATAGTTTCATAGGCTAGTATGTAGTCTCGAAACTATATCAAATACAATAGTAACAAGTGAGGAAGAAATCATAAAAACAATCAAGTAATTAGTATTGTTGACTACCCTATGTTTTTTTATGGTAAAGGCATATTAAGTTATATTCCACTATACATAGAAGTAGCTATACAATATAACTTAGAAACATATTTTCTCCCCATTATATAATGCATCTCCTATAGCTCATAAACACAATATATAACATGTTCGTTCTCCAAGAGAACATCCACCTTTACCAAGAGATGCAAGAGGTGTGAAACCAGGTTCTAGTCCCATGCCCTATCGAGTTCAAAAGCCATAGTGTTTTCCCTTCCTGCCACTTCAAACACTCCCAACCAACATGTTCCTCTAGCTCCCTCGAATATTCCTGCTCAAACAATCCCCTACAAAGGAAAATGGAAAAAGGAATTTTCTATATGTGGTATAGACTTAACAGAATGGGTCTCTTCTTATGAAAGGAGGTCAAAGATGTTGAGTTTTTGGATAGTCCTATGAATAACATTGATGACCTTATGTCCCTGCGTATGTCTCGAAATATGGAAGGGGAAATTATAGTTGTTCGGATGGCACAAGGAACAAATGAATTTGTTTATAGGAAGAACAAGTTAGTGAAAAGCCTTCCTCCTTGCAGAGAGGATTTTAAGGTGGCAAGGGTTAGGTGATTTTGCTCATGATTTTTCAAATGATGAAATGTAATAATATATGTAACTTTTTCCATGGGTTGGGGCCCCTATAGATCCCCATTTTTATTTTATTTCACAATACAAAAAGTTTCAAATAGTCATATTATCACATGAACTTTATAATGGATTTTACAATTTTATCAAAGCAATGATGTAAGTGGTATTATATCAAATTGCATGCATATTTGAATTTAACATTTTAAAACATTGTTCAATTTTCATGTAATAAGATGAAGAGTTTAGAGGAACACAAGCCTAAGCTTGTATATAGGTATTCACAATTAATTATTCATCTTTATTATTTTCATCATCCTCTTCCATTTTTTAAGGAACACAACTTGTGTTTTTGAAGGGGTGGCTCCATTGCTACCGATATATACCGAACTATAAGTGTCTTGGCAACCGACACATTTCACACTTGTGTCCTAGCTCACACCTTTTACCTTTTTGGACTATCTCCGATTTGGTCTTCGAGTTTGAGTTTTTGGGCCCTTTCATTCCTTCAAATAGTTCCCTTTTACTAGTACAGAAACATCCTTCGATCAATACCGCGGCTCCTACTTCTTTGTGCCTCGATCCCTTAAATTCATTGATTAATCTCCTCGGTGGTGGTAGCTTCTTTTTATGCCACGTGGAAGCTCATGCTATCCTAGGACCTTTCCCTCTCGCTCTCCTTTTGAACTTGCATCTAGGCGACATGTGAAAGCATGCACGTCCTTCCCACTTGCTTTGACTTCTCATTATCATTAGGATGCTCTACCACGGTCTATCCACATGGCTAATGTTCATTGCTCGAGGGCTCCACGATTCCTTGTAACTTCTTAAAATGAGCCGAAGGGACACATGGATACCCTCCACGCTTAGTTTCATGTTTAAGTGACAAAATAGACTTGCCACCACAAGACCAATGGTGTTGTGCCATGTATCACCGAATCTAGCCCCTCTTGAAAAATAGTTCAAAGCACAAACATGTATATAACATGCCTTACATTAACTCAAAACCTTGCTTTCAACAAGATATACAATATATAGTTATTAAATACATACCTTGAAAAACTATGCATCTTATTCTTATGCTATCATAGTGCCCAAAATACACCACTCATGTTCGATTATCAGCCTTGCTAACTATTTTATAGATTACTCGCCTCCTAATATCACTTTGTGATATATAATTTTGACTAATATCCTTCCTTGAATCATATATGGAACACATTACTTCAACATGATAAACATAATGCAACATCCCTCCAAGGAATTTATTTTATAATAAAGTCATCATACAAAATGAATGAAATTCTAATTCACTCATCCTTCATAGTTGTCATAATAATCACACCAACAACATCAAACCTTTAACCTAACTACCTACTTGATCTTCCCATAATTCTTCATGAGAAGACATCATGCTTAACATCCTTGTCATGCCTCAAAGAGCACATCCAAAAAGTCCATTCTAGGTCTCCATAAGAACAAGAGCATATTGGTGCGATCCTCTATATAGTACATCATTAGATATTCTTGGTCACCTTATTCACCACCGACTAGTTTATTTACCTTCTACTTGTTGCTAGCCTCCCTCTCAACTAATCCAAAGCACCATGATCAACCATTTTTTCATTACCATCATATTCATGGCCATTATACCAACTCGTGTCACACTTTGAGTTGTATTATTACTTATCTCCAACAACTAAGCCTCCTCTCACTTGCTTTGTTGCCATCTTCTATCCATTGGTCTACTTGCTCACCTCCTCCATCCCGTAAGTATTACAATAGCCCTACCTATGATTTATCTCGATTGCATCCTTTCCTCGGTCATTCGTCGTCTCGTTCTTTGGCTGCTACTTACCCATCACGTGCATGTAACATTCAATTCCTCACCTCATATCGAAATTGGTAAGGTAAGCACTCTACTATAAAAAAATTCTTAATGACTGGGCCAATGAAATAATAACATGTCATTTAAGTAATCTGATGTGTCCAATATGTCCATGTGTAAGGCCTATATTCACACACAAATTAAAAGATCAATGGTCATAGAATAAAAAAATCTATAGAGTTATGGATATTTTAAATGGAAGCATGCAAAGAGGACTATATGGTTGAATTTCATGATAAGTCCCGAACTTTACATTCAAATTTCAAAATTTATAAGTTTTTTAGAGCCCTAGAGTGAGAAGAAGCCCTAATTTCTATGTTTAGGTTGTGCAAGGATCACTTTCAAAGCTCTAATAGTGATTTTTAGTTATATTATTGATTCAAAGGATGAATAAGGCTACTTTTTGTTTGGTTAAGTGTCATTGTGTGGTTTTTATATGTGTTTTAGTGTTGTGAAGTTTCTTGAGCATTGAAAGATGTTTTCATATTTCCAAGTTGTTATCAGTCCTTTTCTAGAGAGAATTTTGTACCCTTTTCCCTTAAAATAATGAAAATTCAATTGGCTAGTATCCCAACCTCATTCCATCTTAATTTTGAGATAGAAAAGATTTTATATATGAATTTAGGAAATACGTACTTAGATGACTTATTACAACAACTACATACATTTGATAGAAATGAAGTCTTGGAGAAAGGTGACAGAGTGTTATTTCCTAGTTGTTATGTTTCCCTCATTAACTCAATATCTAGAATTATTATGGGTTTGTGCACATAATTTAAAACTAAAACTAAAAGAGAGAATTTAGGGATGGGATTGGTGCTTGAGTTTTGTCTTTGACATTAGACACCTTTGATGATACATAGGTGCTCCCATATTTTTATCAATTATCAAACATTTCAGTTGAGAAAGAAGAAAACTTTTGGAATGCCAACATTGAAAAATATTCCAAAGTATTCAATAACCAGTGGCTTAAGAAGCCAAGGATTTATACTACTAGAATCCCTAATAAGTTGAGCATGAATGACTTTGTTGAAGAAATTTGGGACATTATCACCCTGCTAAATAGGATTGTAGGGAATGATTTTTCTTATCCCTATAATGATTGGATGTTTATATTCATCCAAGTCATTATGAGTAGAAAGGAACCTATCCACTAAGGGAAAATAATAATTAATTCCATCCATCAACAACTCTGCAAGATGACACTACAAATTTAGGGAGAATCTAATAACAAATGTGAATTCTACACAACCTCCTATCTGGTATAACACATTTCCTACCACATATCATTCCTAGGGTTGGTGAAAGTCAAGGATTTTTGTAATTCAAGGTATATGATGTATACCCATATATCAATTTGGAGAACTAGTGGTATAATTTTTGGTTGTTCCATGATGCATTTTTTTCCCCTACCCTTTGTTTATTTAGACCTAAATGGGAGTCATACAAATGTCATCTAGGGAAATAAAATTTATCACTGAATAAAAATATTATTTCATCTAATTAATATTTTTCATGTACACTAGAGTAAGTGGATTCCATGACACACCCTACATATTACCTAGGCACTTAGATGACAAATGGGCACTTCTAGAGTTGTCAATCTAGAAACTAGCGGTCCAAAAGACCATTACGAGAAAACATAAGACTAATGTAAAGTTCCCAATCACTATTAGGAAATATACATGCCCTACATTGGTTAAGGCCGAACTCTTAAAGGCTGAAATGATTAGGGTTATATTATATAAATTTCATGTCGTGCACAATTATGACACTAGGAAAATAGTGTAGGAGTCCTTAGAAATGCATATGAGCATGAGCCTCATTATGAGGACTATTGTATGGAATGTTGGGATGAATATGAGGTAATACTTAGATATTACTCTAGGATGACCCTCACCCAAGTCATTGACTATAAAATTATAGTTGTTCCTAAGGGATTAGTGGATGAAGGAGATCTAGTGAGTAAATATTATATAGATGAAAATATTAAAACACACCAAATGTCGCCCCTTGACTAAACTATATAGAATATTGAGATTTTACATGAAAGGGGTGTTCATGTATCAAGAGTACTCTATTTTGGTTACAAAAAGGAGTATATTTAAACCTATAAAATACTAAAGTTTTGAGGAGTATAGGTCCACTTGTGTAATCAAAGATATAATTCCACCTTTAAAAAAGGAAGCCACAATTTTATACCCCTTACGGATAAAATATCCATATATTTCCATCAAGGGACCAACTACCAAGGTAGTGGTAGAGTTAAGTGCAGCCACCACTAAGATAGGGACCTATTTTTATAAATTGACACACATGAATAAGGAGATGTTGAAGAAAACAATGAAGGATATCCCTATTGTTGAGGCCACTCCAATCCAATTTGTCCCCCATCCCACTTCTAGGCTCAAGGTAACTGTTTTCTAAAGTAAAAAAATAATAGGTGCATCATTTTATGCTCTAGAAAGATAACCTAGCAAAGTAAAGAAGGTGAGAGGAAGTTTTTCACGAAGGAAACCCAGGTTGCATCCAATATTAGATCCCATCCTTGAGAAAATAGAGGAAGAACTAGTCAACAATATTTTTTAAGGACTAAAAGGGAAAAGGTGGAAAAACTTATAGTGGAAGCAATTAATAATGTACCAATAGAGGGAATTGCTCCAGGATTGAAGTATTTTCTGAAGTTATAAGGATTTGGGAGATAGTTAATAGTACCCCACTTCTTGTGTCACAATAAGTTCCTTCCCCTTCCCAATTAAAGAACTACAAGTGCGGGATTGCCATGAAGTTATGGGACAAGAGATGCAAGACCCATCACATGAACAGTCTTCACTGGTTTTTGTATGGATTAGGTCAAGATAATAGAGTTGACCTTCTCTCGGAATATTTCCAAGTTCCATTTTTTCAAGTTTCACCAATTGAAGAGAGGGAAGGAGGCTCAACATATAATGAGCAATCCACCACATAAGAGGTTATAGTGACATAAATAGAGCAACCAAATGTTAGAGAGGTTCCATTGGTAAAGGTTGAACAACCAAAAGCCATGGATCCTCTTCAGTCAGCTCTAGACATGGTGGAAAGAGTGATTACAACTCATGAAGTTGTAGAAAATTTTATATAAGTAAAAGATCAAGATCAAGTAGTGTTAGAGATCACAAGCGTTGGGGGTGAATTGGTGCAAATTAAAATTTTAACAATATATATCCAAATTTATATCAAGGAGTGCAATCATATGGTTATGAGCATTTTATACAGTCTTATTCCAAGCAATATAACACAGAACATAGAATTTATAATGGGAAACCCTTTCGAGAGAAAAACCCACTTGAAACCACAACTTTATTAGGAACACCAATTACAAAGTCTTACAATGGTTTCAGTTGACCACCCACTCAACTTGTGAAGCACCCACTTCACAACTTCAAACAACCACTTGAATATTTTTTGATAACCCACTCAACAAATTTTAGCAAGCACCAACTTGCAAGGATCACTGAACCCTAATTTAATCACCTACAACTGATCTTTTGCAGGCACGGAGGCTATAACCCCTGAATATATTAAGCTACAACTTAGACTTATTTTACATACAAATTTCGATCATCTAGTTAAAAAAATTTATTAGATAATAGATTATGATCACTCTTATGTATCTATCTTGGTTCTCTCTGTCACTCTCTTCTTATCATTTGAATCGACCCTTTTTACTCAATCAATCTGCCACATTGCCGCTCTTCTCATCTGATATATCTTTACCAGTTCATCTTTCTGCTCTCCTCTTTCCTCTCTTTTTTATTTTTGTATTTCCTTTATCTTGAGTGCATCATCTCCTCACTTGAGAAACTCTTGTATTGGCATCGAAATTTCTTTATATTGACAATCGACCCATTCCAACACTTTCCTTTGGTGTATCGTTCAATATTTTTTACTCTGTCGCCTGAAAATATGGTTCATTAAATAAATATAGCTAACTCCAGATTTTTCTCTTACTATATTCAGTTTGATTGAACTTTTTCTATGCATTCAACATAAAATATTTATCATCCGATACCTAAAAATAGTTTTCTCATATTTCTATAATTTCCAACGTGATCAAGATGAGCGATCCACTTTCTTCTCTAATATTTACTTTTAATTGAAATTAAAAATTACATAGAGAACTACCAATTTATTTTCATAAAGTTAATGAGCGTTAAATGATGACAACTGGAACTATAGATTTATTTGTTCTTCGTGAAGATCAAGTCATAAACTCAGCCACAATTTCCAAACAATCGAATCACCATCGATTTGGAAAAAAAATATCTCGTGTCCATGTTTTAATCAATTTGAAATTTGTCCAGTTCATACTCATTCAATATGCAAATTCCCTATCTTCTTTGACTTTGCCCTTTATATCACAGTAAAATCCTTTGATCTGAGACTTTTCTCCTTTGTTACATCTTTTTCATCTATCCATGGATTTTTTTACTTTGTGGCTCTTGCAATATTACGCAGCTTTCCTTCTTATTTTCTTCCTTCATGTGGCTTTGTTCCATGTCTGCGACTTCTACTTGTGGCTTTTATCATTCTCCATGGCTATCTTTCTTCATTCGTATCATTTATAGTTTTATGCAACTTTTCTAGTTCTTCACAATTTTTCCCATTACTCGCGGCTTCCTCCATACTTTCCTTACTCTCTTGGATTTTCCTTCGATGGTTCTTACTTCCATGGTTCTTTCTTTACATCCTTGTCCTTACCATTTTAACTCACGGCTCATCCTTTGGCTCCTTTTTTCTTTAACCTCATCCCTTTACCCGCGGCCTTCACTAAGTTTTTGTGGCTTCTTCTAGAGTTCCACAGATTCCTACAGTCGGTGGCTAACTCCTTATGTCCGTGGCTTTCACAAAAATTGATTCAGTCCCTTAGAATGAATCCTTAACCATTAGAAAGCCTCTGTGAGATGACACTACCAATCAACCTTCATCTTTCTCGCTTGCTCACTTTACCAATTAATCCTTTTTCCACCAATGCCGCTTGACATCAAATACTTTTTCCATCAATGCAACTTGACATCAATGAAAACACATATGATAATGACAAAGGTCTAACAATATCCCCCTTTTTCATTGATGGAAACACCTCAACACTTCAATACCATAGAAACCTACAACCTTTTGATGGAAAAATACTTGCATACATGGTTTCAAAATACTCACCGTAACTCTCCCATTTTAATAACTTGGATTTTTTTAGTATCTCTCCCTCTTTCTATATGACTGGCTGGTTTCTGACTTTAGCTTTTCTCCCCCTTTGACAACAATGACAAAGGGCCATCTATGCACATTAAGATGAAAAATATGGTAACTTGGATATAGCGTGTTTTGACCTCAAGAAACTCCCCCTTGGCACATGTTTCTAATCCATATGATCTGATATGCTCGCGGAAATGCTCCCTCTATGTTGATGCATACTTTGATAATCTTGAGTTGGCAGACTAGCTCCCCCTATCACAATTAATGGTTGGCACTATTAGGAGCTAATATTACCTAAGAATGCTCCCTCACCTTTTCTGCACATCTTCTAGTTATTGATGGGATTAGGAATGACCCCAATTCATTCCTTAAGTGCTCAAAAGTAGCTTTTGGCAGTGGCTTGGTCATAATGTCTATAATTTCTTCTTTTGTGCTCACATATTCTAGATTGATTTTCTTTTCATTCACTTGTTCCCTCAAGAAATTATATCTAATTGGAATATGCTTGGTATTTGAGTGGAATACGGGTTTCTTAGAGACACTTATTACACTTGTGCTATCACAAAACAAGGGAATTGGACTATCGATTTTACCTTGTAATCTTCCAATGTCTACTTCATCCATAAAACTTGAGTGCAACACATTGCGAAGCTATATATTCTACTTCACATGTTGAGAATTCCACTGATGATTACTTCTTACTCATCTAAGAGACTAAACAATTTCCAACAAAGAATGTGTCACTTCTTATACTCTTCCTGTCATCAACACTTCCTACCCAATCAACATTTATATATGCTTTTATGCTAAAATCATTACTTTTAGGGTACCGAGTCCATAATCAATTGTTCCCATGAGATATCTCAAAATTATTTTAACCGCCTTGAAGTGTGTTTCCCTTGGATCTTCTTGAAATCTTCTAACAATACCTACCACCTGCATGATATCAAGTCTTGATGTTGTGGAGTAGAGTAGACTGCCAATCATGGATCTATATAGAGTTTTGTCTACTTTTGGTGAGTTTTCCTCTTTACTCAACTTACATCCAACTTCCATTGGAGTCCCTATAGGTCTGTACTCTTCCATCCTAAAACTTTTCAACATTTATTTTATATACTTGGATTGGGATACGAAGATACCTTGATCTGATTGACTGATTTGCAATCCCAGAAAGAATGAAAGATCTCCTAGCATGGCCATTTCAAATTCATTTTTCATCATATCAGCAAAACCATATGTGATCTTATCATAATCTCCTCCAAAAATGATATCATCCACATATATAATGACAATAAACAGATGTTATTCTTCTTCTTTGATGTAGAGATTACTATCAGTAATACCTTTTCGAACCCCCGCTCAATGAGGTGAGATTCTAATCTATTGTACCAAGCCCTAGGATCTTGTTTAAGTCCATATAAATCCTTTTTCAACCTGCACACATAGTCTTTATCTTTAGTTAGTGAGAATCCATCAGGTTGTTCAATATATACCTCTTCATTCATAAATCCATTTAGGAAAGTTGGTTTCACATCCATTTGGAACACTCTTGTTGGTGAGAAAATTTTTCGGGTGGACAAATTAGGTGTCTCCAACAATGTTCACGAGGCTACGCCTCTCTACATTGAATGGTAAAACTCTCATTATTGAATGTAACTAATCCTAATCTAAATGTTTTGGGTGGCCAAATTGGCGAGGATCACACAAGGACACTCCACTAAACCTGTGGAAAAGTTCTTGTATGGGGGTACAAGGGAGTAAGTTATAGCATTGTGGGGCGGGGGAAACTAGTTAAGGAGGATTATTGTCGTGAGTAGATTGCATAGCTTCACACCCGAAATTGGAGTACTTCAACATCTAATATAGAAGAAAGCAATAATGAAGTCATTAGTGAGACAATCAAAACCCACATAAACACAATTTTTTAAGGTTCATTCATCAAAGATTCAAATATATCTTTGATCGCCATGCTTAAAAAGTGCATACAAGAGGGAAAAGGAGGGAAAATAAGTAAGAGAAATAGAAGAAGTGTACATTTTATTCCATGTGTAGTGATGAATACAAAGCTTCAACCAAGCGATCACAATTCCCAATGCTACATAGTAGGATTTCTTCAAAATTTGGAATCCTTTAGAATGGAGAGGCCATCCCAATTTATAACAATCTGAATTGTCCTTTCACTTCCCTCATATGACTCTTCATTTCTCTATTCCACTCGTGACCTTTCGTTTTCCATGAATTAATTATTTCTCTTACAATTTGAAAAATATTGTTATAAATTTAAAATAGGTCACTTAAGTAAATAGGATAAAATAAAATGATGAGGCCTAAAGAAGAAATAGAATAGAGAGAGAAGGATAAGAGGGAAAGAGAGGAGGAGGGAAGGGATGAAGGAAATCACTCCTACGATGAAATGCTTGAATGCCTTGATGCAGTCATGAAATTTGAGAAAATATTTTTGACACTGGTGATCCTCTACACTAAAGAAGATTGATCCCTTGAATAACTTTGAATAATTTATTTGCCCCATCCAATAATGACGAAAAACTCTATGATGCAAAGACATCCTGGACCACAGAATGAGTGTTGAGAAATGTTGTTTTGACATTTACCAATGCAATCTTGAGATGAACACATATAATTCCCATGATGACCCTCTTTGAAACTCTTTTACTCGTTGAAATCATTTTGAACAACTTTATTTGAATCACCTGTGTCCTTGAGTGACGAAGATGAATTCACATGATGTGCCTTACGATGCCCTTTTTGCCTCTATATACCATTGCACTAAAGATGATGCTTTTAGGACCTTTGTGAAGTTCTCATTTCTATATTTGACCCAAGAAACTATCTCATTATCCTAATGGGGGTACAAAAACCAGTAAGGTGAGTGAAAACAAAGCCATATGCAACTTTCCACTCAAAATTTCTATTTTTATAATATGAGACTGTGCCTGCTATTTTGGGACATATCACATGTCTTGCTCTAGTTTTACCTTCTGAACCTTCTACCATAATCCATCCTCCTCT